>ML316062.1:0-67182 GCA_005239505.1 Nicotiana paniculata | reverse complement strand
GGGGAATAAACTTATTGTGATATTAATATAGCTTTGATTGGTTGATTAAACTCTATTTGTTCAACTACGTTCTTGTTGTAGTTGATTGAAGGGCCCTCAATTAGCTGTGCCTATTTATTATGTATCTACTTGAGAGAGAGTGCATATTTAGGTAATTGTTTGAACAACACCACTCCCAGACTATGGACGAAAGTCATAACCGAGGGTTTAGAGGTTGGATTAGAGATAACGATACCTCGGGTGAAATTNTTGTAGTTAATCTTTAGTTTTAATATTTTCATTCAGTTGTAGTAGTTTAAACAACACCAAGTGACAATTTAGTATTCTCAGCTTGCTTGATACGTTAACTCCCTGTGGGATCGACTCTGGGCATAATACCCCGGATTATATTTACAACGCCCGCTTAGTCTTTTATTAGACATAGTTGAGTGTGATCACTATACTTCCAAGTTCGTATTATTTTTTCTAAAATATCTCACACCATTAAAAGTATTCATACACTTACTCAATCCCTATTTATGTTCCTCTACCAACATGGGCTGATGCACGTTGGTGGAAGCAGTGTCACGTGACACCGCTTCGTCGAAATTTTTTACTAAATACACATATAAATGATTTTTCAATTCGTTTAAGTTAAATCTGTCACGACCCAATTCCATGTTAAGCCGTGATGGCGCCTAGCGTCGTTGTCAGGCAAGCCAACAATGAGCAAACTACGTGATTTTTCCTTTTTAAAAGATTGTTTTTCAAGTTATCAATCTTTCTTTAAATTTAAAGGATTTAAGAAGTAATAGATTTGAAAATAAATAACACGAAAGCTAATAAGTGCAATCATGATCATGAAATAAAACCAAAACCAAGAGTCTACTAGTGTGTATGCCAAGACCTGGTGTCACAAGAGTATGGGCTACTAGTAGAATATATAAAAGATTTACTACTTTACTGTCTGAAATAAAGTAGACAGAACAATAACAACAGAAAGACTTCGATTGCTGCATAACGGCTCGGAAGGGCAGGTCACCGTGTAGTCTTGTACCAGAGTCAAGCGTACGCGCCTAACTGATATCCAGATGCACCGGCCTCAGATCCTGCACATAAAGTGCAGAAGTATAGCGTGAGTACATAAACAACATGTACCCAGTAAGTATCCAGTCCAACCTCGAAGAAGTTTGACGAGGGGTCGACTTTGACACTATTATGGGCTAACAATAATATGTCAAAATTATACTAATCATGGATTATAATAATAATACTGAAAAAGTCAATAGCAGGAAATGATAAATACTTCTTTCACAAATATTAAATCCCAAATTTATCTTTCATCATTTAACGATTTATATCATCAAGACATTGAAGCAATATCAATTATGAGAAGTTCTAGGGGTTTATCATGCACAAATAATGCTGATGTCGCATGGTCCAATCCAACATAATAATATTTAAATTGTACACTGCCGAGGGTCGAATGACACGAACCAAGATGCATATATCTGCTACCGAGGCGTTCGGCCTACTCCACAAATAGAAAATACTTTAAAGAAACACAAATTTCTCAATAACAGTCTAGTGTTCCATTTACCACCTCAAGTAAGTGAAACTTAACTTTTTAGAATTTTTTTTATCGATATTACTTAGGCAATCAAATTAACAAGTAGGGGTGCAACCATCTCAGGTATATCATAATATAAGTCCTAGACTACCCGGACTATAGCATAATTAGTAGCTGCGTACGGACTCTTGTCACCTCGTACGTACGTAGCCCCTCACAAATAGAAACACATATTAATTAATTCACCTATGGAGTTAATTCCCTCTTACAAGGTTAGAAAGAGACTTACCTAGTCTCAAGGCCTACTTCCCGGTCCAAGATCGTGCTCAAACCCTCAATTTGGTGCCTAACAACTCGAAACTAGTCACATATTATATAAAATGATCAATACATGTTCAAAAGTTCATATCCTAGCTATGGAAGTGATTTCCCAAGCCTATTTTGAAGAATCCTTAAATTCACCCCCGGGCCCACGTGCCCGGATTCCGGATATTTTAAATAAAGTTTTTACCCATAACCTCATGAACTTAAATATATGATTTTTACTTGATTCCATAACGAATTTTGTGGTTAAATCTCATATTTATCAAAAACCTAGGTTTTCACCTAAACCCATGATTTTCACTAATTTACATTTATAATCTACCCATAAGCTATGTATTTAACTCACATATGGTAGAAATTCTTATCTCAATTAGTTGATGAAAATCCCTCTCTAACCAGCTCCAAAATCGCCCCCAAGAGGTGTAAGAAATAAGCAAAAATGTCTAAGTCCCGTATTAAATGATGTGATCTGCCTCCCGGACTTTCGCATCTACGATCACTGGGCCGCATTTGTGGTACCGCTTCTGTGGAACCTCCTAGGCCCGTTGGACGCATATGCGGAAGGGATCTCGCTTTTGCGATCACGCTTCTGCGGCGTTTCATCACAGAAGCGAAGTCGCCCCTGCGCACGCCTCTCCGCTCCTGCGGACCACTAGCCAGAGTTCCAAATCCACTTCTGCGGCCAAAGTTGCGCATCTATGGGCTCGTACCTGCGGCCAGAGCTCGTAGGAGCGGGAACACCAAAACTGGTGCACCAGCATCCCTTTTTGAGTCCTACTCAATCCGCGCATCGTCCGAATGGCATCTGGGGGCCCCGAGGCCCCGTCCAAACATACCAACAAGTTTGGAATCATAAAACGGACTCACTCGAACTCTCAGAACGCACAAAACAACATCAAAACTAAGAATCACACCCCAAAATGATTGAAATCAAAATATAAACTTTAAGTTTCTTCAATTTACTTCCAACATGCTGAAACGTACTTAAACTATTCGGAATGAAACCAAATTTTGCGTGCAAGTCTTAAATGACATTACAAAACTATTCCTAGTCTCGGAATCCCATTCGGACCTCAATATCACCAAAACCTAATCCAAATCAAATTTAAAGAACTTCAAAACCTTCAAAGAACCAACTTTCACTATTAGGCGTTGAAACGTTCCCGGGTCATCCAAAACCCGATTCGAACATACGCCTAGGTCAAAAATATCATACGAACCTATTGGAACCGTCAAATACTGTTTCCGAGGTCGTTTACTCGAAACATTGGCCGAAGTCAAACTTAGCCTTTTAAGGCCAACTTAAGGAACCAAGTGTTTCGATTCAACCCGAACCCTTTTAAATCCCGAACTAACCATCCCTGCAAGTCATAAAATAGTAAAAGCACATACGTAGAGTCTTATTTAGGGAAACGAGATTCTAAAAAGCAAAACGACTGATCGGGTCAGTACAAAATCAAGTGACACGACTTGATAGAAGTATTTGTGTGCTTTGGTGGGAGTTTGCTGAGTAAGGTCGCCGGCTAAACCCGCTTTTCATATATTTTGTAAACCAATTTTGTTGAAATGATAGAGATATTTTGTTGAAATGATAGAGATTGTGACATGTGAGGATCAAACCTTTCCCCCCACTTTAGGCTTAAAAGATAATAAACCAGTGTAACTAAAATTGTTTAGACATATTTAGCGCAATAATTTGTAATTTTGTATTTATTCTAGTATAACCTAAACTCATTTAAACCATAATTCTCAAAATTATTACTGCTCTTTTTCTGTAATTTGCAATTTCTGTGTCTGTGTTTGCTAGTTTTACTTTTCTCAATTTCTCATCTCTAATATAAGATTTTAACTTGATGTGCAATTACGACACTACCTACTGATTGTAGTGGTCAACTCTTTAAATGTGATACTGATTGCAAAAAATTCAGCGTACGCTACTGTCTACCAAGCATGACCACCATCAACCACCATGTTACAACCATTTTTATTTAGAAAATGCTCAAGTAATTTTTGGCTTATTTTCTATTAGGACGATCAACACTTGGTTGAAGCGATTACTACTTCAATTAACCACTAAATTAAGATTTTCTAATAATTAGACTTGATTAATAAAGAATGAGAGTTGTACTAAAACGGTTTAATAATATGAGAAACAAGGGTTGCGACAGGATAGGTGTAGGATAGTTATTCGCGATCTAACTCTGGTTGAGTTCACTTTTAAGGTTTTAATGATTCTCACGAATTTACTCGATAATTAGTTTAAACTAAGGTCAAGATTCTTCTTTCGATTAAATCTGAACTCTACATAATAAATCAATATAAATCACTGTGAAGATATGCATGAACATTAACGGACTAGTCTTAGGAAAATTTCTCTCGAATATTCTCCTAAATTAGTTTGATAAACAATTCAGAAAGCTATCTCGATTACTTAGACGAATCACCAAATTAAATCAACCAAAATACTGCAAAGATGATCACCCAAATATTCCTTTTTCGATTAAATAATTTGGTGAACAAAATTGCAATTAATTCTAAGCTCCATCAACATATTCATACAATTAAACAAGAGTTAAAACCACAAATATCAATCAAACACCATATCCGTCAAACCCTATAGCAAACTACTCCATAACAATGAAAAAAGTCATCTAAAAAAGGTTTAAAGACATATGCAACATCAACATTTATGGTACGATACAAACTCCTGTATTGCACCAATTGTTGGTTGAAATCTTGACGAAACCTTGTATCTTCTTGTCTTAGTTGCTCCTCAAATCCTTTGTAGGTCAAAAGTCCTCTCAAAATCATACTTTTAATAAATTTATACCATGCAAAAGCAGGTCCAGATGGAACTATCATTTCCAAGTCGAAGTGAGAAAACTTATTAGCGAAATTGCACAGGTGCGACGTGCCATACGGTGCACCATGAGCCGCGCCAGTGGGAATGTTCATAAACCAAGTTTGTCAGATAGGCTAGTGATTTGGATTGCCTCGTCGCGCCTCACGGCGCCCCATGCGGTGTGGTAGTGCAATTTTTTCAGAGTAATATTTTTTTTTTACTTTTTGATATCCAGACTTGGTCTCGATCCTCAAACGCGTTCTCGGTTTAATTCCTTGGGCATTTACTCGAGACTTCAAAGCTCCAAATCATTCAAATTAGCTCGAACATATCTTCTTAACTTTGAATTATCTCCTACAAGGCATAAAACACATAATAAGTGCAAATCATCATCATCATTTAAACTCAAGCAGGAATAAACTAGGGTGTAAAATATGACTAAAATACGGGTTCCTAGCTTACTATCATGTAGTCTTAATTTTTAAGAAGATCTACATATTTGTTTCCCTCACTTCACGTGTTTACAATAGTGATTTTGTTTCTTTTCAACAAATACTTATCATCTTCAACAATGACCTTTCGAGGATGATATTGCATGACCTCCTCCTTTGTAAGCTTGACATCAAGTAGATATTCCATCTCAATTTCTAATTCTTGTATTCTTCGTCTTTTGCTAATTCGAGATTGTGTTTGATGTTCCATAGTTTTGCAATAAAACTTGACGTATGCTTTGAAATTTAAATAAGTCATTAATAAATTTTGAGCAAAAAAAATGAAATTTCAAGGGTGTCTGAATTAAGCTTATAAGCTAGTCAAATTGTTTATAAATACTTTTTAGCTTATCTATACATTTGGTTAACAACTAAAGCACTTATAAATCAAAATTGGTCAAAAATCTTGGACGTGACCAACTTATAATTTTTCATCTTACAAACACTTTTAATTTATATTTTCTATTTTATCCTTAATTTTTTCTAATTCCAAAGTGCCTATCCTGAATAAAATCACAAAACCTTTTCATTACATAGATACTTTTAGATTTATAATTTTTGCGAAAAATTTAAGGATATTTGATCTATTTGCCAAAAGAATAACTTATTAATACTTTTTTAAAACCAAAAACATTTAGTATATATTATTAGTTTCATCAATTTTACACATAACCATTTACTTATAAAACTAAATTTACCAATTAAAATTACTTACTAATATTTATTACTTATCAACTATTTGCAATCAGTTAAATCAAATGAATATGTCATCAATAAAATTTATTTAGTAGGCGATTGGACATAAGAATTTTAAATTTTAAAAAAATGGTGACAAATTTTTCAGGTAAAAATAGTATTTGAAGTTGTATTTGGACATAAATTTCAGTTTGGGTTGTTTTTGAAGTTTTGTGAGTGAAAATTTTGAAAAACAGTTTTTTGCAGTTTTTAAAATTTTCGAAATTTCTCAAAATGCATCTTTAAGTGAAAATTAAAATTTTTATGAACAAACGCTAATTTCAAAAAAAAAGTAAAATTTATTTGAAAAAATCTTCCGTTAAATTTTATGTCCAAACGGGCACTTAGTTATAAACAAATGGAACTAAGCTTTTGAATATTTTCACATATTCAACATGTTGCGTTAGCTTTAGCCGGAAAGAAAAGAAATGAGGACACACCGTGCTCAATTTTCTTTGGACTATTCTGTTTTCTTTTAGCTGGACGTATAAAAAAAATAATAAAAAATAAAAAAATAGAAAAATAGGAAAAAGGAATAATCAAAGCCGTTTGTAGAGAGAAACAGAGAGAGAGAGAGGGAGAGGGAGAGAGAAAATAAGGAGAAGAGAAAAATGGGTAAGGCAGAAACAGCAACAGCAGAAGCAACAGTGCCGACGGAAATGAAGAGAAAGAAGAAGAAAGGCCGTCCGTCACTTTCAGATCTCAATAAACGTGACAATAAAACTTCCATTTCTACCCCTCCCCGCCGATCCACTCGCCGGAACCCTAATTCTCCGCCACCGGAGTTCATCGACGACGACGACGAACGTAAAGAGAAGAAAGTCAAGCTCGTTGTCCGTTTGCCCCAACATTTTCAACAAAATTCGTCCTCTGCCAATTCACTTTCTGATTCCGACGCCGATGATAACGAGGCTTCTGTTAAAAGACGGAAAATTGACGCCGTGGATCTCAGATCTGACGACGCCGATGCTGATCAGGTGGTGAATTGGTTGAGGGGTTTTATTGCTATATTTATATGAATATTTTGAACAATTAAAACTTATTGAGTCAGTCAATGTATTTCTATTTTTGGATAAAAAATGAAGGAATATTTATGTTTCTTCTTTTTTTGTTTTTCGTGGGAAAATTTCGAGGTTTTATGTGATCCAAAACTTTTTGGATTTGGCGCGTAACTTCCAACGTTCCTTTTTTGCTCTGACTTTCGAGATCTGAAATGTATGCATGTATTTTGACTCACTCACTGCTCCTTTGATTTTACATTTACTTTTGAAAATTCATAATGCGATTAATTCAATTTTTACGGCTTTTAATTAGGATTCTACCTTATTTTTCCTCTTCATTTTAGCACTCCGTTTTCAAAAGCTCACTTCTTTTGCACTTGCTGTGATTTTTGTGAAGACGTTATGCTCAATTATCAGCTTCTAGAGACCCTTTTAGCTGCAAGTTTGAGTCTTGATGTATATTTTAGTATATCCCCACTTAATTGAAGTTTCTGATTATTGTTCTAACAACTGCATGTGTTGATTTTTGCAGGGGGAAAAGCTTTTGAAAGCGATGGACACTTCAAATGGTGCAAATTCAAAGTTTTTTCGCTCTTCTAATTAAAAGAAAAAAGAGGGTTTTTGTTTGGAAGTCTCAGTTATTGATTTTTTATCTGATTGGTGTCATTTATTCTTGGACAGGGTCGCCACTGGTGTCTGGTCCCACAACACCTTTGCCAGACAAAAAGTTGCTAGTGTTCATTCTTGACAGGCTTCAAAAGTATGTTCTTTTTTCTTTTCATTCTTCTTTTTCTTGTTTCCATATGTTAGGTCCTTATATATTCTTCTATTTCTTGTACTGGTGCAGACCCTTTTAATTCAGTACTAGGCTTATGTATTAGTTTTTTTTATGATGAAATGCAGAAAGGACACTTATGGTGTATTCTCAGAGCCCGTTGATCCGGACGAGGTACATTTCTGCGAAGGACACATTTGATTAGATGTTAATGATATTTTCAGTAGATACTGAAGTTGTTTTTGCAGCTACCTGATTATCATGAGATTATAGAGCATCCTATGGATTTCGGAACCTTGAGGAAGAAACTTGATGAAGGACTCTACTCAAACCTGGAAGAGTTAGAGGTCGGTAATAGATTATCGAGCTGAATTCTGGTTGCTTGTAGTACTGATTCAACTTTGCCCCTTTAATGATGAATCGATTGCTTTGGAGACAACTATGGACTATGATATTTCAATATGCTAACTTGTAGATTGACCTTTTCGCTGATGTTTTCTGCTGCCTGTTTAAAAAAAACATACATATGACTCCATTTCCAAGAAAAAAAAGTACCTGTGCACATTGAGCTGAGCACAATCTTCTTTTAGGTTAGAGTTCTCTGTTTGTGAGATTTGACCTTGGTGATCTTGATATTTGTTGATCATTTAAGAAATTTTTGAACACCATAGATAATTACTGTCATTAAGGGGGGAACGAATTTTCTTGGATTTATCAGTTCAAATTTGCACTGTTGGTCATTTGTAAAAGTTTAGGGAAGAGAATTATAGTGGCAATTGGTTTAAAATTTGTAGGTACAAAAGATGTTAGGCTACACGAAGACCTTCATAGACATTAGAGTCACTTGCTTTTTGATCCTAATGTCTCGACCAAATTCTGAAGTCTACACTGCTACAGTAATTGTAAATAGTGTAGCAAAATTGTCAATAGTGTTATCTTAAATAAAAGAAGCTACAGGATTGAAACTTTTGTGTTTGATTTGTTTTCAGTTAAGCTGAAGCTGTTGAACAAGTTCATTGTCTTCCTCTTGGCCTTGTCAACCTTTCGTGCAGAATTGGTTTCCTATAATTATTTTTAGTTGGTTGAGAAGTCAAGACTTTTCCTCATGATCCTCTTTCATTTTCAGTAGTTTCTTGATTTTTTTTTTCCTTATTTGGAAACTTATATGGATGAGTAATCTGTTCTGGTAAAATGTGTTTGATTGAAGAAGCTCAGGGCTCTATCTACAATTTATATTTAAAAAATTTTATGTCACTGTTTTCTGGTGATTGGGGCACATGATATGCTGTGAATTAGAAACACTATTATTGTTTTTAGTGGCTCTTTGATATGTGCATTTTACTGTGTCTGGTAGAGAATTGGCAATTGAGATCAAAAGAGGAAAAAGAAAAAGAAAAAGCAAAGAGCATCAACATAAAGAAGTTGTAAGTGTACAATAAGCATATGTAAGTCTCGAATTTCGGAATTTATGGTGCATCTAGAAAAGGTATACATAAGGAGATGTAAATGGTTCCAAATACACTATGAATCTTCAGCCTTCAGACATTCTTGTAAAGTTTCTCTAGTCCTGATATCTTGCTTTCCATTTCGTGTTTTAGGTTTGTTATTATTTCTCACTCTGTGATACATTGGCACAATTTTTATTTTCCTTGTATATTTTATTTTTGATGGAGCGGGATTGTGTGCTGCTGCTGGAGTTAACTGAATTTGATGCTGAGCTCTTGCATGATTTTGGCTCATGCAGGCTGATGTCTTCTTAATATGTTCAAATGCAATGCAGTATAATGCCCCAGATACTGTTTACTTTCGGCAGGTAAGCTTTAGCCTTTGTCTGCTCCTGATTGTTTTTAATATTGCTTCCACTTTTCCCTGAACTCGTTAATTTGATTAATTTGAAGAGTCATTTCATTTCACTTATTTCAATTGAACCTTTGCTTTTAGGCACGATCTATTCAAGATCTAGCAAAAAGAGATTTTGATAATTTGAGGCATGAGGGGGAGGATGGTGAGTTGCAACCTAAGGTTGTTCGCAGAGGCCGGCCCCCGAGCAAAAGTATTAAGAAGTCTGAGGAGAGTTCTCCGCCCCCAAGCAAAAACCTAAAAAATTCTGTTGAGAGTTCACCCGTTGATTGTATTGGTCCTGAGCTTTCTTCAGGTGCCACTCTTGCAAGTGCGGAGGAAAAAGTCAATGGATCTAACTCTTACAATCTACGAAAGGGGCCTATGCTTTATAAGTTCCGCTCTGTTGATACATCCTCGACATTTCGCTCTCGCAATGGTGAAACTCATTCTGAATGGTCGATTGATTGGAATAATGAATTTCCAGGTTTGACCTTGCACTCTTTTTCACTTTTCTGCAGTCTCTTTTATTTTTTTGTTTTGATGAAAAAAGTTATTTATTTTGTTACGTGCAGCTTCCATTTTGAGGGCTGATATGAAGTATGGAAAGAAGCATTTTTCAGTTGATGAAAATAGGCGTGACACGTACGAATTACTCCATCCTTCAGCTTCCTGTGGTGAGGCATCTTTGTTGTGGAATGCTGATGGAGACCTAAAGCGGTTAATGGCAGTATGTACTAAACAGCCTATGTTGCTTTGCTTTCTTTTTTTGGTGGTCTCGTTTTCTCCCTATTGTGGGAGCTTAGTGCATGGGGCGACCCTTTTTTATCTTATCCATTACTAGATTTTGATGAGAAATGGAGAAAAACAAATCTGAAGTTTGTTGGTCCAGCGAGTCCTTTCCACTTCTGTGTTTCTTGTATATCAACGGTACTGCCCTAGAAAGTTCTTGTTTTTGTACGCTTGATAGGATAGGCAAGCATTATTCACTATTCCATTGCACAGTAAAATAATAGGTGTAGTAACACATTCTCATGCTGGACCTTTTTAAAATCTTTTTTCGGCTGATCCTCCGATCATGCTGTCAAACAGTGGGCAAGATTTACCTTAATCAGTGGTCTAGTGTCACTCTTCACAGATTATGTTATCATTGTTGTTGTCCCACCCAGCCACCCCGTCCACAAGAAAATCCGCAAAAGGAAATATGATGAATTTTCTTGTGATTGTGTGTGATGTTTTTGCTGTAGTCTTTCTCAAACCATGCTATCTGACTATAATGCAGGTAGGTATTCACTTCGAGCAGCATGCATACGCTAGAAGCCTTGTCAGATTTGCTGCAAATCTTGGGCCTGTTGTCTGGAAAGTAGCTACTAAGAAGTTAGAAACTGTTTTACCTGCTGGAGTTAAATTTGGTCCTGGATGGGTAGGAGAAGGTGGAGGATCTACACAACCGTCAACCTTTCCATCTCAGAACAAATCATCAGACAGCTTGGCAGCTGATCACTATTCTGGTAGAGCCGTTACACCATCTCTTCCAGGACCAAGTTCTGCTGTCATGTGCAGGCCTACTGGTGAAATTGTTGAAGCTGCTAAGACATTGAATAGCCAAAATGAACCTGCACAGGGTAGTGGTGGCTTTTCCTGTGCAACTCCTGCATCTACCTCCCAGGCTCAGCAAAAACATTTCCTTAACCCAAGAAATGGTTTCAATGGTATGCTTGGTTATGGTTTGTCTACGCAAATGGAGGTAACAAGGTTGTCCATGCCGAAAGGTCAACCGGGCCTACAAGAGGCCTCAAGACCTGGTCAAGTGCTTGGAACAGTTCCTGGAAGAGATACTTCGTCTCATCGTTCACCTTCAGACCATGTCTCTACGCTGGAGAATAGTCTGCGGGAAACCTGGACTACATTGCATTCTGGGAATTTAGCACCAGGTAAAAATCTCGATTTTCGTACAGAGCAGAATGTGAGGCTTTCCGGTGATTCACGGCCTGCCTCTGTATCTTCGGGGCAGTATAGGCAATCTCTTCCTATCCCACCTGACCTGAATGTCAAAATCCAAACTTCAGGCTCCCCTAGTTCTAGCATACAAGTTGGATCGCCACAGCAGCCAGATTTAGTGTTACAGCTCTAATTTTTGGTAAGGCCTTTTTGCTTTTGAACCTAGTGAAGTAGATTATTCAGGTTTACAGAGTAACCTAAAATGAGGGCTTAGTCATGGTAGGGAAATTAGGAAAATGCTTGTACATATGATGTATCCAATTTTTTAGGATTGAAACTAGGGAATTTCTATGTAACAACATTTGAGAATTTGAACCCATGATTCAAATAGAAAAAGTTAGGGTAGAGGAAGGGACTTGGTCGGCTGATCCGATTGCAGAAGCCGTGTCTGCCATTTGTAAATCAAGTAGACTCCTATCCATGACAATGAACCTTTCTTAGGCAGATGATATTGGATATACTGACCAAAATGTATACTTGTATTCTCATGTAATTTTGTCGTAAATCAAACTGATATTAGCCTTTGAACGAGAATTCATGTAATCAGCTGTCATTGGCCTTCCCTATTATGGCTAAATACCAAAATTCTAAATCCATGGTTCCTATGTTGTATACATATTAGTCGTATAAGATGTTCACTTTGAAGGTTTCCTGATCATTAGTTTAAAGAAGGCCGATAGGGATATAGTATTTTGTATTTACTGTTCAATGTAGTAATTAAGCTCCACGTGTACTTACATTGCCAGAGTAACAAGGCAAAAACATGTACTGCTTCCTTATAAAACATCGGGATTCTGAAAAGAGACAACGTTGATGACCATTTTTGACATAGCTACTAACTTAATACATAAATAAGGATGAATGAATTAAGATACAAGAAATAGACGATGTAAGCCATCCATATACACATGTAAACTGGTACCTAAAGAAGGTGTACAAGAAATGGAAAGAATCGCTCAACCAAAACAATAGTCATTCTAGGAATATCAACGACCCAGTAAAATCTCACAAGTAGGATTTGGGAAGGGTAGTGTGTACGCAGATCTTACCTCTACCTCGAAGGAGTAGAGAGGTTGTTTCCAAAAAACCCTCTGCTCAAGAAGACGAAAACTACGAGAAGAGAAGGGAAGGGACAATATATTAGTACCATCAAACAAAAACCAAAGAAACAACATTCCCAGGAATATCATTAAAAATATATAACTAATTTCTAACACTATATTTAAATAACATTGTTGGTAAAAAATACGAGGTAAGAGATAGATTTTGAAGTTAAGTGAGATTTTATTTACTAACCTATATGCATAAACGCTCTTACCGAAATGTCGTTCGCCTTTTTTACTCTTTAAAAGTAAAGTTCCCACTATACAAAATAGTCATGATGTCTAATATTAAGGAATATCTATTTAATTATTTTCCTAATATTTAGGACTTCCAAATCAACTAAATATTATAGAAACAATTACAAGAAAATACACATGACTTCATACCATAACAAAAAATGGCACATGTTTTTAAGGTTTACCCATCCTAGCCCATATTGTACTTATTTTGAAAGCACTAGCAAATTCAAAATATGTGTTCTTACAATCATTGCTTCTAAAAGCTATGGAATTAAATTTGTGTTCTTACAACATTGCTTTCGCTCTTTTCTTCTCACATCCTCGACATATGCTTCAAGGGACTGTATATTTCTGCTTCTCCTCTTGTGTCATCTGGTTGCAATGTAAGAAAATTGAAGAGTAGAAGTCCCCCCATTGAAGACCATTCAAACTTTGCTTTCGAAAATGATTTTTTTTTTTGTTAGTTTTTTGGATTGGGTGTTGTTCCAATTGATTAAAAATATCAAAAGAAGTTCAAAATTTAAATTTGAAGTGATTTGGAGTAGATTTGAGCAAGATTTGAATTAAATTTCAGAGAAGACGCAAGGAAGAAGACGAAGTCAGTTTTTTGTATAGGTATGTATAATCTTGTATAATAGTGTATATGAGTGTATAAACACATTTTATACACTTTTATACACATTTATACAAGCGTCTGTAGACGAACTTCTTCCACGATTTTCAGTTGCAATCTTGTTCAAAACCAGTCCAAATCCATGCAATGACTTTAAATTTTATATACAACCTCCTTATACTATTTCTAACAAGTCTAAATAACACCCACTCCAAATTTCTCTCATAATCAAATTCAGAATTTAAACTCACATGTTTAAACTTGTTAAAAATCTAATTTTCACCGCCAAATGGATTTTGTTTGTTAAACTAATATTTGAGTCACAATTACTGATTCGAATATTAACTTAAATGCTTGAGGAATCCTTTTTAAAAATTAAATAGTAATTTTGAGAACCTATTGGAGTTGGATTTTGAGTTTTAGCCTATTATTTTTGGGCTAGTTGATTGTAAATTGAAATATGAGTTATAAAATTGAAAAGTGTGAATCCCAGTTGTTCTAATGTGAAATTTTCCCAATATTATATGTTATAAGCCTTCATTATCTAAACTAGGTAAGACAATATATTTATAAAAGAAAACTAACACCCAAAAGGACTAAAGTAGGAAAGTTTCGTTCACTTAGAACTCTTTTTAGATTTAGAAGTCTTTATTGTTTGTATAGAGTTATAACCAATTATTTATTTATAATTTTAGTAAAATAAAGCTAATTGAAAGAGAATAAATTTAAAACTACAAATAAAGTCTCGTGCAAATAGCTTTTTTAGGTTTAGGAATTCTTATTTTATTGTGATAGAATTATAAAATTTGTACTCTTTTAGCATGAATATTTCAAAGGATATTCATAATCCACCTTTCAACAAGTAACTTTAAGAAAATAATTAAAGGCTAAAAGGTAGAACCAAACCTAATTTTAATTTTAACATGGATTTTATATTTTTACTGCTTCTAAAATAGTATTCACGTACTCCTTTTCCCGTTAATTTCATATAATTTTATTACAATCATTTTCTTATTGATTGAACTAATAGCACAATTTGTATTTTTTCAGCGAGAAAAAAGTATCTTTTTTCAGTTAATTGACTTTTGTTTTGTGTCTTCGATAATGAATTTAAGAATATGTAACTTTTCAAATAAACTTTACCTAATAACTTAAATGTTCAAGGGTTAATGCGTTCTTGCTAAAACTAAAAATGAAAAACGATAACTTGTGAAACTAAAGTAATGATATTATATAAAATTTGTAATGATATTTAAGTTAATATATTGACCTGCATGATTGAGGGATTATATGGGGTATAGTCTCTCTGTTTATTATGTTAGCTAGATAAGTTCAATAATTACTATTTTCAAGAACTTATATTTTTCTGAAACTTTTATTTTATCACTCAAACATAATTTTCAATAAAATATTTTTATAGTATTTAATAGTTCATATTTAGCGAGATAGTGTTCACTCACAATTATTTATCTTTTCTACCCTTTAAAACATGCTTTCACGTTAGATAATACAGTAATTTCACTTATTTTTTTAAATTGTAAGAATATTCATTTAATTATTTTTCTAATATTTTGGAATAATTACTAAATTCTTCCCTAACACTTAGGATTTTGATCTATAAAATCATATTGTTTGATTAGAGTACTTTACATAAACTATGTTTAGATTTAGGGTATTGAATTTCAAGCATTTGACGAGTAATTTTTTATATTGGTTTAGGAGTTTTTTTTTTTGTTATAAAAGTTTTGGTTTAGTAGTTCTTGTTCTCCTTTCTTGGTTTAGGAATCCTTATTTTCCTCTTCTTCTTTTTTCTAGTTTTTGAAGTACTTTGTCAAGGTTTACGAATATTTTTTTTAAATAATAAAATAATCATTCAATTATTTTTCTTATATTTAAATTTAATGTCAACTAAACTTTTGTTATTAAATCAAACTTGGGAATGAGAACAAATATCTCTCAATCATAAATGTAGTAACCTCAACCAATTCTAATTTTTACAAAATTCAAGTATCAAGCTAACTAAGAAAATATTTTAATTTTAAGAATATAAAAGAAAGGCAGGTGTTGGTAAGATTCAACAACACTAATGGTTGTACTAACAATAAAGTCCAAAAGTGATGTCATAACAGATTTTTAATTACAATGAACATAGATTATTATTGGATAAAAGTTATAATTATAGTTAAATATATAAACTTGGGATGCACTAATATTAAAATTTGAATCAACAAAAAAAAATTATTCTCCTTAACGTTAAAAACAAATAATTAAGCCTCGATTAACCAAATAAAGTCTTTGATTTAACTAATGTGCAACAATTTAAAATCATTTCTTGTAAAATTCATTATATAAAAATAGGTTATAGTATAGTATTAAGAGTCAAATTATTAAAAATGCAAATGTGTTACAACAAAAATGAAACATTAGAAGATAAAATATATTCTAAGTGAGTTGTCATTAATTAATTTTCTTTCTTGGTATTGTTTAAACAAATGACAACTCTCTATATTTATTGTAAAATATTAATTTAATGTAGATATTTTTAAAGGTTACATTTGATAACTTGATTTATATGTTTTTCATGTACATATATTTTATTGATTGACACTAAGCACACGTGCGATGCAAATACCATTTTATCGTATTAAAAGAAAAAAACTAACGCCATCAACATTCAACAGGATGTCTCATTTTTGCGCATTTTAAAACTAAACTTTACAGAAATTTTCACATAAAATTTTCCCCATATCTGTCTATTATGTACACTCGTCGACTAGAAAAGTGATCTCTGACTGCTGATATCTTGTATCGAACTGCATAAACAGTTCATTGTAGGCATCCACGCTAAACTAGTATTCCTCAACTACATCTTGCCAGCAACTTCTGACCCATTTTGACTTGTCATCTCTCTTGGAAGCTTGTCTTGTAATATGGTAACTTTTGCAGGAAGTATATCATCTATTAAGTGACATCCAACTCATTCTGCATCAGTCTGTGCACTAGATGAGATGCTCCTCTTTGGTAACCGCATCTGCATGATAAATTTGTTTAATCAATATATTAGGTTAACAATGTCAAAAACTATATCCAAATATATGTCCTTTACCTTGGATTTGGTACTTCTCCATCCTCCAAGGTTCTGCTGCTGAGGAGTAAATGAGAAACTCTCAATGGAATTAATACTTCCTCTATCAGAGCTTGAATTGGTGGACGGAGATAATTCCTAAAATTGAGAGTGGAAAAGAAGGTACAAATTTAACAGGATAAAAAATCTAGTGGGGCACTGAAACTTTTGGCGTTGGTTCATTTATCAGAAAGCACCAAATAGTAGAGCCTGTCACCACATTAAACTTTTGGGATATGGATCATTTATCATAAAGCAACATGTTGGCAGTGGAATCATCCCCTAGAAACTCTCTGAAGATCTCTAGGGCTTGGGTTTAAGTTTTTTGCTTGGTTGCTCACACGGCAAATAGTCAAAGCATTCTTCTATCTAGAGCTTATATCCAGCCTAGAGAAGTCATCAAATAACAATAGATTAACTGGCAGCTACAGAATTAAGTGCCATGCATACCTCTCTACTCCATGGGGTAGGGATAAGGTCTGCGTACACACTACCCTCCCCAGACCCCTTACTTCTGGGATTTTACTGGGTTGTTGTTGTTGTTGTTGCAAATGTAGAAACATGATGAATACTCAAGACTCGGGATCAAATAATGTATATGCTACATACAAGATCTTTAGGGACATCCCAATAATAGTGCCGTAACAGAACTGAGATAATGGAAACTTGGATGGTCAATTTACAGATATTCTATTGGTCTTTGAACCAATCACTTTCAAATAGAGGACATTTTAGAGGTTAATGATTCAGATAATGTTAGCTCACAGGCATATCATGGATTAGCCATTGATCTGCATGACCACTATTGTCTGAGTCATGATGCATTTGACCTATCAACCAAGAGATTGCATGATACTTGACTCTGCTTAAGGTATTTCGCATGTGCCTGTGCTACTACAATTTTACACATTCTAGGTCACTTGTCCCCAAGGAATGAGCAAAGGACTGACTGACCTTTCTTGACGCTTCAGGCTTTTTTATCACCAAGCAATCACAATAAAGCAGCACCTACACAGAAAACAAATGGTGCAAATCGGAAATATCTTAATAAGAAGCCATGACCTGTACTGTAGTGGCTGAAAGATTAATACCTTATTTAGTAACTGTAGTGACTGAAAGACTAATACCTTATTTAGTAACTGGACATTAGCTGCATCAGAAGCCATGACCTGTACACCAAGACAATGTCTGGAATTTACACAAAAGGGGCAGAAAATAGTTTTGAAAACACAACCATCTTCTTTGCACCAAATCCCCTGTACAGATAAACTGTCACTGGTTCTTTCATAGATACGTTGATCAACAGACGAAAAGTTAGCTACGAGAATAGGTATACTATGTCTGCTCGGATCAGGGGTTTCTAATTGGCCCTTCCAAAGAGATTTCAAGTGAGTTTTTGTTGACGAAGTTCGTGAGCACATAACAAATAAATTATTCTCAGGAAGCCCTAGTGGATTTTCACAAAGTGAGCAAAATATCTGTAGTCTTTCCAGCATAGCAAGTTTAGACTGCACAACTGATGTCTCACAGTTATTCAGGACTGGAGACCTCGGAAATTTGGACTTCTCCAGTTCCTTGTCTAACGGACTAATTCTGGAACCAGAATCAATGCGCTGGTATGCATCTTTAATCTTCCTTGATCTACATGTAAAACTATCATGCATCGGAGTGTTGGTCATCTGAGTATCAAATTCTTCTGCACGGAGAAGAACAATGGATGACAAATCCAAACGTTTTATCCTTTTCCCCACATGAGAATTGACGCTTGAGTTAATTGATGATTCAACATCACACAATATCCTGTTTGCTTTGGTACAAACATCTTTTTCAGGAGTAAGCATCAAACAGGAAGATTTACAACCCAATGCAGTATTTTGTTGAGTTATAGGATGATTTGCCATGTGGTCTGAGAGCTCACCAGATGCTTGAATAATGGTTGAGCTAGAATATTCATCCTTGGTGAAGGATTGAGGACTAGAAATGCGAATAATGTCATCAGAACAAGGAGTTTCTTTTACAATGGTTAAGTCGAGGTCAGTGGGGATCGATGGATCTCCAGAAACCCTGCAAAATTGGAAATTCAGTGTCACAAGATAACGCAGAGGTAAAATGTCCAGTGGAGAGCTCAATATGCAGACATTTTTCAACTGAATGAAAGGAATTAAATTCAGACACAACACACTAAGGATTCATGTTTCACCTAGGTGATTTTTCTGAATCACATTCCAAATCAATGTAACCTCTGCGACCATCCTCGTCATCACTTAACATCACATGCTGAGCATGAACTTTCATTTTTGTGGAGGATGTATTATACGTTGTATTAATAGGTGAAGATTGACATAGGAGAGCAGCTTTTTGACTAATCAATGCACCATTTTGTTCTTCCTTAAGCCCTTTCACATTATAAGTGCTCAACTTATGATTTTTCTGCCTGGTTCTTACGCTCTTAGTTAGAGAAGCATTTTCTTCAACATCAGTAACAGAATTTTGTACGGAAATGACTGCCTTGCCAACACGCTCCTGTTTAAAGTAAAAGAGAAGGTTTAAACTAATAACTTTAAAGAATAAAAAGGAGAACAATATTGGGAAAACTTCAACAGAGACAATGGACTAATGCAGAGAACAAGAGCTGCCATGATAATAATTAAAATTTGTCAATGAGTACTTTGACATCTCTGAAAAAGGATTTCAGTTCTTCTATTGACTCGTCAAAGCTGCCGAAGTGTCTTATTGAACTCCGCAACCACTTTGAAATATAAGCTCTATTCCTCGCCTCACAGAAACGCTCATCTACATGCAAGAAGATGAAAATGATATTGTATAGAGAAAATGTAATCTGATACAAGAAAGGATAGAGAAAATCATCAAATTATTCAAAAAAATATAAAGGCAATGAGGCATTCTTTCTCAAAATAATGCACCAAGCTGTAAGTAATTAGAAGTACTCAAAAAAGGGGAAAAGAAGAGGTGGAGAGAGAGAATTCTATTTAGAGATTGCTGACAAAAAGATACCTTTATATTTAAATAATAGATATGGCTGCTATTACCTGCTAGTTAACTCTGGGGATGTACCATGATACAATTGTTTATATTAGGGATCAAATTTACTTAACATCTATAGTGAATAACATAACACAGTGTTTCATTAGCAATATGTCTTTTGATGAATGATTGAAATACTCGCAGTATGAAGAAACAACAAAGCCCTAAAATAGTCTATCTTAAAATTGACTCATCAAGATCTACTAATGACCCTCGATTGGGAGGTGTAGAGGTCGAGGATTAGGGTTGTGGGTTGACAGGTAGTCGAGAGTCTCTTCTAGTCGTATTAGTAGTATTAATACTAGTCTTGTATTCTCCTATTCCAAGGTCCTTGCTGATTAGAAGATGTGGCATTATTGCCGGTAGTTTTGCACTTCTCTTATTGCTTCGTATTCCTAGTTTCTCTGCTATTACATGTTGTGCTATTTGTTTCTTTTATCTTATTTTCTTGCCATTGTTAATGTTTGTTTATTGTGTCTTTTTCATTGTTGTTGAGCGGAGAAACAATCTCTTCCTTCATAAGGTAGGAGAAAGGTCTGCGTACACACTACCCTCCTCATACCCCACGTGTGAGATTGCACTGGGATTGTTGTTGTTGTTGTTGTTGTACATCAAGATCTACTAAAGATCAACACCTCTACATGGTAAAACCAATTTCCACTTGTTTACTAACAACATACTAAATACTTCTAAAAATATTAAATTTGTCAAAAATATATATTTAGATAATAATGAAGAAGAAAAGTTTTGTACCCGGACATGAAAAATTCAACAAAAAGGAAGGAGCTCTTCTCTTAGAAACTCCAAGAACTATAACCAGGACATGTTGTTGGAATGTGCATTTCTTACTGTTGATATTTGATTTACCATAATAATAAGTAGTTTAGTCGAAGAAGGAGTCTTTGTTTAAATTTAAATTTATAAGTTAGTTGAGATAGTTTAGGTTTTTGAATATGAATATTTATTCTCCATAGTTTCTGCAGATTTTGTTTTTAAATTGGCTATTTAAAGCCCTCTTGGTTTATAAAATTTATGAGACTTTTTCAATCAATCCTTTTGTTGCCCCATCCTTTAAAAAAACTAACACATGTTGATTCTGCTAGCAATGTGAACCTATAGTCAGCAATGGACAAGAAAGTCCATAGTGTTAGGATATGTGTTGCTGCAGTTTATGAAATATTCAAAAGATTGTACAATAAGTAGAAACCCCAAAAACTGAGAAACTTTTCTTTATTTTACGTAGCCAACATCCCTGTATAATGAATTCTCTTGTACATGTACTTCAACAGTTAAATAAGATATTTCTCTCTTTTTCTCCTTTTTTACAGAGTACCAAAGCAAATTTAGATCCTTATCCCACCCAAAATGTTTGGTCCAAGTGTTCCAACAAGATAGAGCAAAACACAGTCATTGTTGCTTATGTGGATTGGGGTCTTGTATGTTGACTTGGTTGGTTTCTTTATAGCCTAAGGTAGTCTCCCTGAGTTTGCAGACGGAGATGTCTCAGTCTAGCAAGCTCAGATAGCTCTCATCAAGCAAGTATGCCTTTATAATCTTGGATAAGATCAAGATGGTCGGCTTCTAACAGTTCGGAAACGAGACCCCAACCTAGTGTCAAGTTTCCAAAACGGGGGTTGTCTTTAATAAGTTAACAGCTGCTACAACAATAAGTTGTTCATGAAGTCCTTAGTTGTTAGCATGACCAGCCAGCTCTTGTTGGATTCTCGTGATGATCATTGGGATGCAATCATCCACATGCTATGGTACCAAGCTGGTGTTCTAGGCCAAGCAATCCAACACAAGGATCGAGGAGATATTTGTGATGTTTTGGTTATCCTACTGCAAATTGGGCCAAGTTAGCATCAGAGAGAGATCTATGTTTGATCTCTTAAACATGTAAAAAACTAAGATCATTTTCTAGGTGGAGCATAGAGGCCTAGTTTGCTATATAGGCAACATATGAGCTTATGCAGTTGAAGTAGTAAGTGAAGAGCTGAAGTTCAGAAAGGTCAAACAAACAAAGTTGATTTGCAATAGTCAAAGTTGTGATGCATGGCGCTTCTAAGTTCTAACTCAGTGTTCTATGAGAGGATCAAGAACATCAAAATTATTGTCACTTGGTTAGAAAGCACAGTTCTAATCTATCTCCACTAAAATTTGTTAGTTCAAATGATTAGTTGGTGAATGTGTGCACTAAAGCACTCAAGGAGCAAAATCAATTAAACTTTTGTCAAATTTGGGGCACATGACCTATATGCTCCAACTTGAAGATGAGTGTTAAAATATTGCCCAGATACATTATACGTATCTAAGTTCAAAGTATGAGTTAGAAGTTTGTATATGGCAATTAGGGATCCTCCTACATTTTTCTTCTTTTCCAGTAACCAAAATCACCAATATAAGGAGGTCCCTTTTATGTGCGCACTCACTAAGTTAGCAAAGAAAAATTCTCTCTTCTTTTTCTCTTTACGCAACCAAATAAGGGGTAATATAATTACCTAAAAAGATCACAGCTCCATAGTCAAATCTATGGCGTATGCAACGACCTACAAAACAAAAAACCAATTATATCATAACCCAATATGTCAACATCATTAAGAAAATTTGGTGGAGTACAAAGTAATCACACAACAAAGATAAACTTTTTCGGGAGATCTTTAATAACTAAGACATCCCTATACGAAGCAATTAATTGCAAAATAGTTTACTCATAGAGATGGCATTTTTGTATAACATTAAATGGGAAATATCATTTAAGCAGTTGATGTGTTTGGTAAAAATGTGTTGATAAGCACTTTTTCTGTAAAAATAACTTAAATACCTTAAAGCTGTTAAACTAGAAAAATGAGCTTATTATTTCAATACTTTTAGTTATGAATTAATCCAGATACAAATTGTGTATCTTCATTCACCTTAAGCTATACATTGACTCGATAAGATCATTTTTAAATAATATGAATTATTTCTTAAGGTACCTATAATAATTAATATTTTGACCAAAGTTTTTAAGTGAAAAAAAATAGTTAAACAGTGAAAATAATTCATAAAATAGAAATTACAAAGAATTTGATATTATATGATGGTCCGCAACTACAACAACTATGGATGATCATACAGATTAAGCTGAGAAACACCAAGTTGATGAATCTGTGATGTATACTCTTGCTAACGATTTTGTTTGAGTTACGAATTATACTCTTAAATTGCTATATATGTGATAACTAAGGATCTACAAAAAAAAAACGATAAACTGCACCAACCCGATACCGAGTCAAACCGAGAAAAAAAATCCGATTGTGGTTTGGTGTTGGAAAAAAAAACGTGATCATAATTGGTTTGGTTTTAACTAAAAAAAGTCAAATCGAACCAAACCAACCTGACATTACATTTATACAATTTTAAAAAATATTTTATGCATATAAATATTTATTGTAATATAATTTATAAATGTTTCTTAAACTTGTTCACAGTTTTATCTTTAAAAGTATTATTTAAAGTTTAGACTTAACATTCTTGAATGGTACAAAAAAATTTATAGCCCATAAAGGTACTAAGTCAAATAAAGTCCAAATCAATACTAATGCTAATAAAGGAAATTCAATTCAACACTAGGAATGGTAATAGTGTTGGATATCTATTTTTTAGTTTTACATTGATTTATAATGAAAATGTCTAACCTAGTTTATCTTTTTTATGATTAATTATGTATTAATAGTACTTATTAGTTGTACTTATTTTAGCAGGACCTATATAGTATTTTTAGATTATGTTAATTTTTATTATGGTGTATTAATTAGTAATATTTTCTTTGTGCGATTTTATTATCTATGTTATTGAATATTTTAGTACAATGTTTTGACTCATCTCATATTATTATTTTATTTTCTTGAAAAAAAACATTATATAGTTGTATCCTACTAGGACTGAAATAAATATTTGGAGCACAAGTTACATGTTTTGTGTTATTAAGACTTTACCGGATGTTAGAATAGTTATGTGAATGTATGTAATTAGTCCTAGTCTCTTATGTAACAGGATTAGGTTATGTGTTATTTATACATATAAATAGGGCTTATTGTAACATAGAATATTAATCAATAATATTTTCTCCCGTGCTTTCTCACATGGTATCAAAGTCAAGCCCAACCCAATTATTGTTACCGATGTTGGGCCCCCATTTAGGTTGTCCACGATCCAGTTTGCAGGCCTGGGCGTGAGGGGGTGTTGAGTTGTCCCACATCGGAGGGATTTGAGGTCCTTAGTCTCCTTATATGGCCTTGGGCAATCCTCACCTCATAAACTAACTTTTGGAGTTGAGTTAGGCCCAAGGTCCATTTATCATGGTATCAGAGCTTTGGTGAGAAGAGATAGATGTGCGTCATTCCATCGACATCCGGGAAGAAAGAACTCAGTCACCGTGTGATTTTCTGGTGACCTAAGTGACTATTTGAGTCAAAGTCACTAATTATCAGTGTTGTGCGAAATCCTACACCACCAAAAGGTTCCCAAGAGATAGGCGACCAAACCCCAGAAAAAAGCATCCTGAAAACACCCAGTCGCGCGCTTGCCGGAGTTCTGCCGTCGGCGGGGTGTTTGTCCCACACGCTGGTGCGTGACTGTTACGGCCAGAATTTGAAAAAATTTCTTTTGGACAGTGTAATCATCTTGTAATTCCGAGCATACCCATCCAATTAAACCAAATTCCGACCACTTTTATATTTTTCCGGCGGTGAACAGTGATTTTTAGAAAAATTTTAGATTTTTCTGGCGTCCAGAAGGGTTTCTGAGTTTTTCCGGCGTGAACATTATAATGTCATTCTTATTAGAAGCCTTAGACCCACAATCCGTAGGATCCAATGCATTGAATCCAATCCAGATGGCTTCTTTATCGAATTATATTGAGTTACTTGAGTACAAAGCACGTAAACAGACATCTTCAGGATTAGCATCCGTTGTTCCAACAGATAGTAGCATGACTTGTGTCTCCCAATCTTCAACTTCTGAGTCTTGGGTCATTGATTCAGGTGCATCTGATCATATTTCCGGTAACAAATCTCTTTTTACTAGTATTTCATATTCTCAATCTCTTCCAAGAGTCACAATGGCCAATGGGTCTCAAACCATGGCAACTGCAATAGGTCAAGCAAGTCCACTTCCTTCCTTATCTTTAGACTCAGTTATTTATGTTCCTAGTAGTCCTTTTAATCTCATAGTCGTTAGTCGCTTAGCTAAATCACTTAAACCTACTGTTTTGATGACCTTGTTTTTACACAGGAACGCAGTACAAGGCGGATCATTGGTATCGGACGTGAATCAGATGGACTTTATTACCTTATCCTTGCAAAATCACATGGGCTCGCATCTTGTCTTCCTTCAATAACTTGTCCCGTTACTGATTCACCAGATTTATTACATAAACGGTTGGGACATCCCAGTTTGTCAAAAGTTCAGAAAATGGTATCTGGCTTATCTCACTTGTCCACTCTAGAGTGTGAGTCATGTCAGCTCGGTAAGCATAACTGATGTGTGGCTATAATTTATGGTTTAAAGCATTATGTGCGTTAATGATAAAAATACACGTCGTATGTGCATAATGGAGTCTATTTCATGTGTAGGTGAATTGGAGATGGAAGCCGAGCTAAATGGATGCATAAATGTCAAAAATACGCTCAAGAGTCAAAAAGGAGTGAACATGGCTATAGCCGGGCGTTTGAGCTATAAAGCCTGGTTTAGCCGGGCGTTTGGGCTATAAAGCCTGGTAAGACCAGGCGTTTGGCCTGTAATGCCTGGTCCCTGATCCGTCCTAGTCCGAGTTTTGAAGGTTTTAAGTGTTTCCCGATTTGACTAGAAGTATCCTACACGTTTAGGGTTTGTCTAGAAGTATCCTACACCTTTAGGGTTTGTCCCAAAACATATAAATAGACCCAAAAATACAATTTTGAGGGAGGTATGCCATTTTGGAGAGAAGATACACACGGGATCATTAGGAAGTGAAGGATTTCTTAGTTTTCTTCATCTTATTCTAGTATTTTCAATTTATGCAATTGTTTGTTTATAGCATGAGTGGCTAAACACCCATTGTTCTGGGGTTGTGGTTTAGCCATGAATATTGTTATTCGACATTAATTTAACCTTGATTATAGTTCACTCAATATATGGTTGTTTCTTCAATTCTGTGTTTAATTGCTTAATTGTTTGGCCAGCAATTAGGTTCTATATACTATCTATGTTATGCTTGGGAAAGCCGTATATAGATTAGAGAAGAATTGAAGAGAGCGCGATCTTAACCCTTCAGGGGAGCGGATTTGTGGTTAGGATAGGAATATACCTAGTCACCGTGCTTAATTAAACATCGTAATCTTAGTGCATCTAATAGATTAATTTCATAAGAATATAGGCGTTAATCTATTGAGAATAGGCGAGTAGTGCTTCGGGAGAAGGCTATGAGAGCGTTTATCGATTAATTAGCAACCATGAGTGAATTATATGAAGGGGAGAGTTAATTAGAATGCAATACGAGTGGTGAATTGATCACAACCCTGGAATATTTGCCTCTACTGAATACAAAACAATACTTTCGTACTTGATAATTAGTTATTCCATAGATTCGTAGTATAAATTAGTTACATTCCTGGATTTTATTTTGGCTTGATTAAATAACAATTAGAGTGATTCAGCAAGTAGTTTACGCAAGTCCCTGTGGGTTCGACATTCGATTTAACATTATATTACTTGCTACGACCACGTATACTTGCGTAGGCGTTTGGGACCAACAAGTTTTTGGCGCCGTTGCCGGGGACTTGAATATAGACTACTTTCTAGTTACTTGCTTTAATTGTTTATTTCATTGAGTCTAACGTCACGTGATTTTTGCTCTAATCTCAGGAACTTCGATTGAATGCGTAGGGTCAGAAGCCAGGACAGACTTGACGGCTTTGACCCCGAACCTGAGAGAACATTTCACAGGAGGTTGCGAGAAGCAAGAGATACTGACAATATTCAGGACCTCATCCAATTTCCTGTGAACATGGCAGAGGAACAACACATGGTTGTTCAGGAGGTGGCAATGCCCAGTATTGCTAATGTTACCTCCAGCATCGTGAAGCCCAGAATCACTGGGCACTTTGAGCTGAAACAAAGCATGATACAACTACTTCATGCAAACGGGCAGTTTATGGGTCTTCCACACGAGGATCTACGGCAGCACATTCTGAACTTCTTGGAGATTAGTGATACTTATATCACTAACGGGGTCCCGCCAGATTATGTGAGGCTCACGTTTTTCCCATTCCCTCTATTGGGCGAAGCAAAGCGATGGATGACAGCAGAACCAGCTAATTCCATTACAACATGGAACGATTTGGCGAGAAAATTTCTGGCAAGGTTCTTCCCTTCGGGAAAGACTGCAAAGATCAGAAGTGAGATAGTCTTCTTTAAACAGAAAACGGGTGAATCTTTATATTCAGCATGGAAAATTAGTTTGTTAGTTTCATTGATGATTATTCTTGGTGCACTTGGATAATTTTTGATGAAAAATCGATCTGAGTTGTCTTCTATTTTCCAGACCTTCCACGCTGAAATTCAAAATCAATTTGGGGTTTCTATCCGCACATTTTGTAGTGATAATGCCCTAGAGTATTTGCCTTCCCCATTTCAGTAGTTTATGAACTCCCATGGGATTACTCATCAAGCATCTTGTATGTACACATCCCAACAAAATGGGATTGCTGAAAGAAAGAATAGACATCTTATTAAAAATGTTCGGACTACTCATACAATCTCATGTTCCGCTGCGTTTTTGGGGGGATGCAGTTCTTACATGTTGCTATCTTATTAATCGTATGCCATCTTCAGCTATCCAGAATCAAGTTCCATTCTCTGTCATGTTTCCCCACTTACCTTTGGTCCCTCTTCCACCCCATATCTTTGGGAGTACGTGTTTTGTTCGTGACCTTACTCCAGGAAAAGATAAGTTAGCTACTCGTGCTCTTAAGTGCATATTTCTGGGTTACTCGAGAACACAAAAGGGATATCGATGTTATTCTCCTAACCTCCAGCAGCTTCGTATGTCTGTTGATGTTACCTTCTTTGAAACTCAATCATACTTCACAGGTCCAGTTAATCACTTAGATATTTCTGAGTTGCTACCGGTTCCGTCTTTTGGAGATTCAGTCACTATCTCTCATTCATCTTCCTCCATAGCTCCAGTTGCAGCTCCACCACCTATAGCTTCAGTGCCACCACCTAGTCCAGTTTCACCAACTATAGCTTCAGTACCACCACCTAGTCCAGTTCAACCTTATACAGCTCCAACACTCCTGACTTATCATCGTCGTCCGCATCCAGCATCAGGCCCAGCTGATTCACGCCCTGCACCTGACCCTGCTAATACTGCGGACTTGTCTCCTCTTGATCAACCGATTGCACTACGAATAGGTATACGGTCCACACTTAATCTTAATCCTCATTATGTCGGTTTAAGTTACCATCGTTTGTCATCATCCCATTGTGCATTTGTGGCATCTTTGTCCTCTGTTTCTATCCCTAAGTCTGCAGGTGAAGCACTGTCTCATCCCGAGTGGCGACAGGCTATAATTGACGAGATGTCTACTTTACATATGAGTGGTACTTGGGAGCTTGTTCCTCTTCCTTCGAGTAAATCGATTGTTGGTTGTCGTTGGGCGTATGCAGTCAAAGTTGGTCCAGATGGCCAGGTTGATCGACTTAATGCTCGTCTTGTTGCCAAAGGGTATACTCAGATATTTGGACTTGATTACAGTGATACTTTCTCTCTCGTGGCTAAAATAGCTTCAATCCGTCTTTTTCTATCCATGGTTGTTGTTCGTTATTGGCCTATCTATCAGTTGGACATTAAGAATGCTTTTCTTCACATGACCTTGAGGATGAGGTTTATATGGAGCAACCACCTGGTTTTGTTGCTCGGGGGGAGTCTAGTGGTCTTGTATGTCAGTTGCGTCGGTCCCTCTATGGTCTAAAGCAGTCTCCTCGAGCCTGGTTTGGTAAGTTCAGTACAGTTATTCAGGAGTTTGGCATGACTCGTACTGAAGCTGATCACTCTGTATTTTATCGACATTCTGCTTCAATTCTCTGTATTTATCTGGTCGTTTATGTTGACAATATTGTTATTACCAGCAATGATCAGGATGGTATTAGTAAGTTGAAGCAACATCTCTTTCAGCACTTGCAGACTAAGGATCTGGGCAGATTAAAGTAATTTCTGGGTATTGAGGTCGCTCAGTCTAGCTCAGGTATTGTGATCTCACAACGGAAGTATGCCTTAGATATTCTTGAGGAGACAGAAATGACAGGTTGTAGATCTATTGACACTACGATGGATCTGAATTCTAAACTTCTGCCAAGACAGGGGGAGCCTCGCAGCGATCCTGGAAGATATAGGTGGTTGGTTGGTAAATTAAATTACCTCACAGTGACTAGACCTGACATTTCCTTTCCTGTGAATGTTGTGAGTCAGTTTATGGATTCTCTCCGTGATAGTCATTGGGATGCAGTTGTCCGCATTCTTCGGTATATAAAATCAGCTCCAGGCAAAGGCTTATTGTTTGAGGATCGAGATCATGAGCAGATCGTTGGATACTCAGATGCTAATTGGGCAGGATCACCGTTTGATAGACGTTCTACGTCTGGATATTATGTCTTAGCAGGAGGAAATTTGGTGTCTTGGAAAAGCAAGAAACAGAATGTGGTTGCTCGGTTTAGTGCAGAAGCAGAATATCGAGCAATGGCTATGGCGACATGTGAGCTTATTTGGATCAAACAGCTGCTCAAGGAGTTGAAATTTGGTGAGATTAGTCAGATGAGACTTGTGTGTGATAATCAAATTGCTCTTCATATTGCGTCAAATCCATTGTTCCATGAGAGAATTAAACACATTGAGATTGACTGTCACTTTTTTAGAGAAAAGATACTCTCGGGAGATATTGCTACAAAGTTTGTGAAGTCGAATGATCAGCTTGCAGATATTTTCACCAAGTCTCTCACTGGTCCTCGTATTAACTACATATGTAACAAGCTCGGCACATATGATTTATATACACAAGCTTGAGAGGGAGTGTTAGAATAGTTATGTGAATGTATATAATTAGTCCTAGTCCCTTATGTAATAGGAGTAGGTTATGTGATAAGTATACATATAAATAGGGCTTATTGTAACATAAAATATTAATCAATAATATTTTCTCTTGTGCTTACTCACACCAGGAAAAAACTCGAAAACCCGGAAAAAAAAACCGAAAAACCCAAGAAAAACCGAGAATGAAAAACTCGATTTTATTGGTTTGGTTTATAAATTTAAAAACCCGACACCATTGGTTTGGTTTGGTAATTTAAAAATCCGAACCAACCCGACCTATGTACACCCTTAGCGATAACAAAAGAACTCTCAACATGGAGATGTTTAGAAAGATACCAGAGACATGGCCTACCTGTAGCCTGGTTGAGAGCTCTGAAGGCTTGATGACAATACCACTCACTCCCACTCAGAAGATTTTTGGATGACTTATAAGTATCATTGAACTTCTTTTTAAGAGAGACTTGAATATCATTTCTGATGGAAAATGAGCCCCATATTAGTCACTGAAACATATATGAATCAGTAGAAATTCATATAAAGAGAGATTTCTTACATGTTTGGAAAGGGAATGCCTACAACTATCTAATTTAGTTAAGAAAATAACCACAACAACCGAAAACTCTGGAACTAAAAGCCCATGCAATCTCAAATATACTTGCAATATAAAAATAAATTGCCACTATAAGAATCCACATAAGAACATCAGGATTTACATTCATGCCGTCCTTATATCAGATTCCAGGAAGATAAATAGTAACATAATTCAAAGAGAGGAAAAAGGATACGACCGCACGAGCCTTCTCGTCGGAAAAGTCTATGCCTTCAGAAACCTGCAGAAACCACTTGCATATTCAGATATCGAATCTTTTCAAGCTTGAATAATCTTATAGACAAAAATGAAAGGCCAAAGTTTCATTTTCTTTGCCTCCGATGTGGAGAAAGAAATATAATGAAGATGGATTTTGAAGCTAATAAACTATGCATAACACAATGTACTCCTAAGAGCTTATTCATAAATAAAGATAAAGCAACTCTAAACAACATCTTAACTTGATTCTGCTGCAAAAGTACCATACTATCACAGAGGAAGGACTCTTCAGTGAAGTATCTAGGCAAGTCATTGTTGACATGAATGTTAAAATCCTTTTCAATGCACTTTCTACAAAGGATTCATTCCAGAACTGAAAGGATGAAAGTCTGTTTGCTTGTCTGGCCATAGAAAGTATTTTCCTGGAAAATTCAGTTTTCGTAATCTCTAGATTAGAGTTTAGATAGCTTTAAGTTGTTCACTATCTACCCTGTAATGGCTTCTAAGCAAGGAGATTAAGGTTGCAAAGCTACATGTTTATACTACCAAATTATTTTACAAAATACATATCTGAAACATAAAATAATAGGAACACTGCAAAACATATTGCTTAATGCTGGGAAGGGTGGCCAAGCTCCAAGATGGAACCATTTTATGTTGCATCAGAAAGGTTATAACCCCTAAGAAATTCCAAATCAATGTTAATGGGCCATAAAAGTGCTGCAACTCCTTCATTATACAAATTAATAAACCTGAACTGAGTTAATATGAATCAAAAAAATCTGAGACTAATATGAATAAAAAAAAAATCTTATTAAAGCCTTTCTCAATATTCCAAATAATTTAAGAGTTGAGAAAGACCGGAAGAATTCATGATTTATATTGAAGTGTATGATTATCTCACCCAAAAGCTTAGGTTGTTAGAGAGAGCACACTTCTATTTACTTAATTATATCTCTAATACGTCCTCTCACGTGAGGGCTTGATTCTTTTTCATGATCCAAGTACGTGGAATTCTTTCCAATAATGGGTGTCGATGACATTTGAACCCACGATCTTTGCCTTCTCTGATACCATATTGAAGTGTGTAACCATCTCATCTAAAAGCTTAAGCTATTAGAGAGAGACCTTTTATTTACTTAATTATATCTCCAACAACTAACAAATCCTTTGTTGTTAGTCGCAACTCTTTTCTTAGTCTCTTGCAAAGTGTTGATTAACTTTTTAAGAACAGTTGTATTCAAGTCAAGACAAAATTTTGTAAGTTGTGTCAAATGCAAAAGACCAATTCCCTTAGTAAGATTGTAAGTTGAACATTAAGTTAGGTAATTACAGATTGCACCTCAGCGTTGCCAATTGGCTATGTGGGCAGTTGGACCCGACAGAGTAATGAGACTGAACTACCACAAGACAGCCATTTGTAATAATTCAAATACTAGAAAATTAGTACAACTTGACAGGAGGAATTAACCCTGATGTACCTTTCCTCGACAAACAGCAAGAAAAGCAGCTCCCTCTTTCTTGTTTTCATCTGAAACTTCATGTGGATTACTGTCGCTAAGAGCTGATTTTTTTGTCTTTTTCTTTCTTCCCATCACTAGCTTCCCCTTTTGGTTAATAGAGCTGTAGTAACCCTTCAAAACTGATTCAAATTCTTCTTGACCCCCTCGTGGCTCTAAAACACAACATCAAAGAAAGAATTAATAGCACCAGTAAAGATCAACAATTGGCAAGCATGATGAATTTCCAACGCATCAATGGAAAAGCATGCAATGAATATTTTGGATAATCTTACTCTCTTACTGCCTGTTTATGGCTAGTATCTTACTAATGTCCAAAGGATGGACTTAATGTTTCTTACCAACGAAAAGGGGCTTTCGAGCATTAAGTCGGGCCCATTGACCTGTTTCTTTCCAGCGACTGCTTAATTTCTCCATCAGCTTATAGCTAGGAAAGAATACAAGACAACCACCTGGAACAATCTTGCATATTTCCTCTAAAGATATGCCAAGGGCATCCTTCACGAAGAATACTACAACATCAGACAAAGAGGGAAATACAAATTGACAAATGAAAATTTAGCATAAATATCACATAATACCTGAAAAGCATATGAATCTGTATTTTTGAAACTTGCATTCAGCGGATAATTTCTTGGTCCTCTCGAGATTACAGCAGCCCAAATCTGCAATTCATGGGCTGGCATTGAGTTCATCTATAAATAAAGTCCGAACTCCAGCAGATCCCAAAACAATGACAAATGTTAAAGTACCTGTGATTCAACGTCTATAACATGCGGAGCTTCCAGAGAAGTACCGAAAGTAACACCAAGTTCAGAGGAAAATGAATTCATTGGTGATAGAGTCCTGTAATAAAAATAACAATGCAGCACATCAAATAAGGAACTGTAACTTCAAGCAGCAATTTTTCATAATTGTCTTTCTGAGGTATCACAAGTGAAGGGCAGGAGAAGGCACAAATAAGAATGTGCAAGGATAGATCATGAACAAACAAAGTAAACAGAGACAAGAAACATTTAACGTATGTACATATTCATGAAACTGAACCATACCCCATTGACCTGAATTTTTTGCTAGATAAGTCATTAAGTTTGCTTCTAATAGGACCCAAGCAAAAAGGAATTGTCTAAATTTTCCAAACACCAACAAGGATTAATGCTTGAATGAAGTTTCCATGTGATATATGATATTGCACATACCCTGATGTTAGAATCACTGACAGACAAGAATCAGCGATTTCTCTGAACACAACCGCTGGATTTAAGCACCACAAACTAAAAGTATGTGTCCAGTTACCAACAGCAGTTCCTGCACATTCATAGAGGGATAGCAGCATAAAACGAATTAACTATCAAGAAATGAATTAGATCTCTAACCCAGGATTAGAGCATTGTGACTATATCTTCTAGAATTTCATCAGTGTCAGTATTCATGTCACTGGTAAATAAATCATCCTTTTCTCTTTGTTTCTTTTCTATTTTTTATTCTTTTGTGTGGTGGTTGAGACTCGAGGTGCTTCACATAAGTCAGGGACGTCTGAAGCATAAACATGTTTATCTCATTTCCTTCTCGTGTGTTCCAAGGATGGAGTTAAAGGGCTTTCACCTCTTTTAACTGATACAGAACCAGATCGAAACAGAACAGAATCACCAAGTATCTCTACTAGTTTTAGTAATCAGAAAAGTTTTAAATAAACCCTCAGATCCTTTTATGCCCTGCAAAGCATTCAGAATATCAAGTTCCTTTGAAGAAAAAACACTTCAACGTCCTTCTTACAAAAGCCCATCATTACATGCAAAGCATTTCTTGTTACAATTCATAACAAATATCTGTAAATATTTTAGATTATTTTTGTGAGCAAAATATGTTAAATGATCTGTGCAATTTAGTTTAATAAGATCAAATGGGAGACCTAGTGCGCTTGAAGACAGGAACAATAAGCAGCATCTTTCTCACATAAATCAGTACTTACCAGGACTTTTCTTGACATGTCGTTGTAAAGCTAGCTGATAATCACACACATGAAGCCCGTTTCCCGAGAAAAAGTAACGAAGTGAGGTGAATAGTCCTGAATGATACTCATAACTGTCAATGTACATAAAGTTCCTTTAAAAGATAAGTTTAGCATTTAGAATTAGATATAAGATGCAGTACCCTCTAATACAGCTGCTGACATGCCAGTCAAATGAGCTGTCTCTGGCTCAGCTTCAGAAGCAGCTTTGATGGCCTTCAGGGGAAAAATGATAAGAGATTAGGGTGAGAGCAAGTGCAATTATATAAATACTTATACTTGTCCCCATATCTTATGGACCTTGGCCCTAACTCAACCCTAAAAGCTAGGTCATGGGCGAAGGATTGTGCAAAATCATATAAGGATGCCACAACCCATTTCCTCAACAAATGTGGGAATTAGTACCCAAGAACGCTCAGGACAGAACAATTGGAGTGTGGTTTACATGACACGTGGACCCGACATTGAGAATCACAACAACAGGGATCGATGTGCCTTAGATCTGAAACCATCTGAAAATTTGATCTTGGGCCTAACTCAACTTCAAAAGATAGCTCACAAGGGAGGATTGTCCAACACCAAAAAAGGGGGTCACAACCCATTCACTCAACCAATGTGGGAATTAACAACCATTATCATTATTTTAAAACTAAACAGACCAGCATCAACAAGAATTTACCTTCGAGGCACATTCTTGTAAAATGGGAAAGCACTGCTTCGTCACATTGGCTTCTTGTAGCTCTTTCAAGGCATTGTCACCAGTCCAACTACAAATTAAGTTGGAGCAGATGACATAAATATATTTATATATATATATATATGTATTGTGGTCAAAGTAATACACACACGCACACACAACATGCACAGGTAGAATGTGAAAACTAGTTAACAGCAGAAACATGTTACCTGCAAGTAATGTTTGAGCATGAATCACCTTGAGTCAGAGTCTCAAATAAGTATATGAAATAGCTTTCACCTTGTGTGAGAATATGATTAGATCTAATTTGTACTCAAATTGTAGAATTTTAGTACTTTTCTTTTGCACAAACAAATATTTTTACTGGGTTGAAGATCAACTTTGAAGGCTTTACACCATATACAATTATGATTTCCTGATTCAGCTTCTGCAGTAATAAATGTTTAAGTGCGCCAAAACTTAAGAGCTTTCTTAGACTCTGAACAATTAGAATATGTGGGGTACCGATGCCAAACATTTAAAACAATGTCCTGTAACATGACATAACCAAAGTTTGGTCGGAAATGGAAACCTTAACACTGACAGAGTCTTGCTTTTCAAAAGTAAAGTAATTGATTCCATGTTCCTTTCAGTTTCCTAAGACTCTATACCAAACAAAGAACGTCATGCAAAAATTAGCTTCTATGAACAAGGTAAAGTATAATTTAAAATAGAAAACTTATACTTCCCTGTCGAAAATGATAAATGGAGTTATCCTCAGCAGTATGGAAAGTGATAAAGTACCTCAGCATCTTAAAGCATTTCCATACGACTGTATGCATCAAGTTTAAAGAATGAAGATACTGGCCAAATACATGGGAAATGCAAGAAAACAGTCCTTGTCTATCACTTTACCTTTTGCAATTATCAAGAACAGTCTAATTATGAGAAGTAATGGATACTCCTTTTGTTATATAATGTTCCAACATTTGATAATGATGAGTACAAACTTGATCTGTTCACATTACATATATGTTTTTCTCTGTTACTTCACATCTGAAGCAGGAACAATAACCGAACCATAACTCACCATGAGAAATAGTGTTGGAAATCGTGCCTTTCTAAAGTATTTTTCTTCCTATCAATCCAATTCAGCATGTCCTGCAAAAACGATGAATACACGAATTGATAGAAAGCTCTATAAGCTGTCAAGAGAACTTAAAATTTGCAGTAGTTACCTGTACCATTTCTACCAAAGGTTGGTAAGTCATAGTATCAGATAGTGTGAGTTGCTCCAGTTCCATCTGCAACTCTTCCAGAAAGCAAGAACTGTGAGAGATGAACTAAAATAAAAATGTAAGAAAGTCTTCATTCAATTTGGCGCCAAATAAAAAGATTAAGCAAGGGCATGGAGAAAAGCTAGTCCATGCTTACGAAGAAAAGTATCCTCCTCAATATCCACACTACCAGCATCACGAGAAATGTCCTCTATATTGCTGCAGATAGACACCAACCAAAACAAATATACGAAAAACTAGTCAAGACAATGATATGTATATATTTCATTTTGATTATGGAATACATACATTTTTCAATTCTTCTGATGAATCATTACTACTTTTTCTGATATGCAATACGTGTTTAGCATTCTGTCTCGAAATAATTCTCTTATTTTACTTCCTGTTGAATAAAACAATCAGTTACTAGGAATTTTTAACAGTTGTTTTCTTCATTTTGAATTGGAAAGGATTTTTGCTGAAGCACTTCTTCAAAAACTTCTTAATATCTGAACTTTATTTCAAAAGATGAAATGGTATAAGTACAATTTCAACTCTGAAATATTGATCAAATTGAAAATAATTGATAAGCAAAATAGATCTATCAATTTGGATCAGACAGAATATTAGTTGTTGTCTGATGTTCAAAACAACCATTTCCCAGACTTAAAGATGAAGTAATATATTTCATAGCAGGCAAAACTCTTCATTTGTAGCTCAGCTATTATGTCAAAATCATCTGTTTTTACGAAACTCCTTGCGCATATTTTAATATGTATAATAAATTTTCCATTATTTTCTACACAAACAAGTCACCAGGGAAAACAACAAATGTCACAAGTGGTTTATATCTATGCATACTGGGCTTCATCGAGAATAATGATGGCCCCTGTTATATCTACTTCCATTGCTCTCCTAACAACTGGATCGATGATATAGCTGTATGGACAGAACACTAATTCCGCATCATTAGCCATGGAACGCGCTGCAAAGTATGAGCAGCCTGAAAATTGTAGAATAGCTTGCTGATGAGTTCACTCCTTGCATAGAAAATAATGGGAAAACTTTACACACAGACTTTGTCACCTTTAACAATTTGTCCAACTTTAACAAGATCTTCAATATCATGAGCCTCATGGCACCCTCCTTTCTGAAGGGATGGATGACCTTTGACTTTATGAGAATTTCTATTCAGAAATTAGATTAAAATCTCAATTTTTAATTAAGAGAAGAATAGATGGTAGAAACATCTGAAAGTCAAAGTAACTAACTTGAATTCTGAGCACCCAGCCTCTCGATCCTTTACTAATATCTTGCTGCAATTTCAGCCATAACATTATAGCAATGGACAAAAGAGATAGGGAAGCAGATTTTATGAATATATGGAAAATCACCATTTCTCATCAATGTTGTCTTCACCTCGTACATTCATATTTGTACAGTAGTGTTTTCGTGAAGCCTGAAAGAAGATAAATAGTAAGAAAACAAGTAAATATCAAGCTGAAAGAAACATAGAGGCAAAACGATCCAAAATCCTTAATGAAGATATTACATCCCACATTTTCACACGTTAAAGTGTGTCATGATTTAGTCGACATAAGCTCGGAGATCAAGAGTATTCTCAAGTTCATGAGTGTATAAAACCATGCATCGCACACGTTGTAAGGTTTAGAAGTTAAATGATTTGAAGAAATAAGTTTCGTCGGCAGTCGACAAGTTGGGGATGTTATAACCCATAATTTTGGGGTGAGACTAGGGTGCTTAACAAGATAAGAAGGTGATGTTATGAGGTATTTTAGTCGTATGATAGTCTTATGTTAAGTTTTGAAGTCAAGCGAGTTATGAAACAAAAGTCGACAAAAGTTGTAGCAAGTACTTTCATAATTTTACTGAAACTTGGGTCTAATGTTACCGAGTTTTTCTCTCAATGTACTTTGGATTTATGAGGTGATCCACCCACCAAATTGAATATCTACGAGTCTAGTTTCCAACACATTAAACCGCTCATCGATACGGCATCGAGTAGAGATATTTTTATTTTCGCGAGATATCTAACATCAACAAGCCCATAAAGGTAGCGGAAAGCGCTTCTATGATGTTGTGATGACATTAAGGATTGTTGTGAGCTAAGAGGAACCTGGATTTCGAGTTTTAGTTATTATATAAGGTAAGTAATTATCTCTTTGACTTGTGCTTAAGCTTTTACAAGTGTTGGTGAGGCTGTTTAAAGCAAAATACGACGAGATAGCATTGAAATAGCCTAAGATACTATTTTGTTGGGCTGTTTTGAGGTGATAAAAATGATTTGTGATGGCTGGAAATTAGGAATATAATATGATTATGTTGTGGTTGATGTTAAAATTATTCATGTATCAATTAAGTGAAATGAAGAAGAAAACATGTAAAAACTATGAATTGAAAGTGAAGGTGGAAGTATGTTTGAGGTGTTTGTGCGTGAATACCCTTTTGGAAGGGTTTTGAGCTAGGTTTTGGCTGGTTCTTGATGTAGTAGCTTGGGTGTGTTATTGTTGATGTTGTTCTTATTGTTTTTATGCTGGTTTGAGTTGGATGGAAGTGGAATTTTATAGGGGAAATGTTGTCTGATTTTCTATAAATGACCTACTAGCTTAGAAACATGTTTGTAAGTTCTACTATTGCATTAACTACAAGTTTTATTGTCTTAATGTAGATTGAAGTCTTCGGGAAGATATACATTGAGTCGTTAATGAACAACAAAGGTATGTTTAAGCTCGCTATTTCTTTCTTTTGGCATGATCTACAAAGAACGTAACCATAACGTTGTTACTACAAAAAGAACTCTATTCTCAAGATTAAAGCTTGTGAACCTCATTGTTTCATATTGATATAAGTTGACGACTCCTATTGTTCTTTGTCGGATCACTTCCCGCCTTTGATAGCCTTTGAATTTGATGATCTTTGTTGACTCTCGGACGATTGATACAAACACAGTTACATAACGATAATTGGAGGATAACGACCTTGAGTCACTCCAATCAGATCCATAAGGCCATTCAGAGTTATTTGCTTGCATTGCACTAATATATATGTATCTATTTTCTTACCGAGTCACGCTATAGTCAGTCGGGTACGGCACTTATAGTTATATGTGCACACCGCTGCAGCTGGTTTTGACATACTGAGTCCTATTAAGGTCGGGTACAACCGAGTCCTCTTCAAGGCCCGGTACGTTATGATATGACATAAGACATTATAGAGTCCTATTAAGACCGTGTACGACAGAGTCCTCTTCGAGGCCGAGCACGCTATGTTATGACATGATTTGCCTCGTAGAGTGGCTTGATACTATATTATATGGCCTCGTTCAGTGACTTGATTTCCACATACATGCATATATATCCAGGATTGTACAGTGTATGCCCTCAGGCTTTTTATGAGTTTCGGGTTGACTTGTGTACTCTTCATTACATATTCAGTACATCTTTTGTACTGACGACCCCTTATTGGGGCGCTCATTTCATGCCCGCAGGTACAGATAGAGATTCACACGATACCTCGCAGTAGGTGACTCGACTCAGCTGAATGTGGTCACGCTCCCTTCTTCCAGAGCACTTTAGTGAGCTGATAGGTATGGTGGTTGTGTGTGTATACATAGTTGGGTATGTCGGGGTCCTGTCCCGACCAAATGTTGTTGATATACTCTCTAGAGACTTGTAGATAGTCGTCTTATATATAGTAGTCTTGTGTGGCTTTGTCGGCCTTCTTAGTGGACTCGTTGTGTTTATAGTGGCCTTGTCAGCCTTGTTGTATATATACATATGTTGGACTTGTTCTGCGTGCAGGTGGTTATGTCTTTTGATCAGGTAATCACTCGGCAAAGGCCTTGTCAGCCCACATATGGTTAAGTATATTACAGGTATCAGGATTGGTAAGCATGGGCCTTAGGCACCGGGTGCCGGCCACACCCCCAAGGATGGGGTGTGACAGAAGAACTGGCTAGTTTTCTCAAACATGTATATTTCTCGGGATTCCCTCTCTTGTGGGAGACTAAGGATTGAACAATTGGCAAGTAGAAAGACATTTTCAACGGAAAAGGGAGGAGGTAGCTTTAAATCATTATATTTTGTAAGCTGCAATCTTTTTTGATAAGGTAATAAATTCTATTGAGAAATTTTGGGCATAAAACTAGTGTTACCAAAAGCAAAAAGCGGAAAAAAGCACTAAGGTCGATTAGGGCTTTAAACGCAACGCACAAATAAAGCGTGAGCTTTAATGAAGACAAGCACAAATGGAGGAAAAATGTGTATATGTATGTGTAGTCCAAGACTAATATCAATAAGCATGAATACTAAATATAAGAACAAAGAAATTGAACAAAATTTATTCTAAACTGAAATATCAATTGTTTAGTGTCGCATCTCGAGGATTATGCTCATTGCCAAGAAAAATTATGTCTTGAGCCTTGATGACAACAATGAAGCGTCTGCTAAGCAAGGCGAAGCGTTCAACATGATTTGAGCCTCGCTTCAGGGCTTAAGCGCGCCTTTGATAGCACTATTAAAACATGCATACAAGGGGTGTAACAAAAAGTAAAGTCCTACATAAAAATATGATTCTCTACGAATAACAACTCAATCTTCTATACAAATAGGAACTTCATGGGTGCACCAAAAAGACATAAGGGATAAAAGACTACTTTTCAATTGTACAAAATTCATCTCTATCTCTTCAAAAGCTCTCATATTTCTTTCTCTCCGAAGAACCCACATAAGTGCCAAATGAGCCACATCCCAAGTTCTATGTCTCCTTTTCTTTCTAAAACAATTCTAGTTGAATATGACATCTTTCACGTTTCTAGCATCACCCACGAGACACCAAACGAGCTCAATACTACCAACCATAACCTCGAGGCCACTTGGCCATGCAGGAGAAGATGATTGGCGTCCTCACGTGAACCCTTGCACATGAAGCACCAACTGATGTATGTCACCTTCCTCTTTCTCAAGTTCCCAGCAGTCAAGATAACCCTGAAACATCTAACCAAGCAAAAAAGCATACTTTTCTCGACACATTTGGACTCCAAATCAATCTATGCGGAAAAAGAACCTCCTCTTTAACTAGCAACTTTTCATAATAAGATTTGATAGAAAAAAGTAAAAACTACGTTGATTCCCTCCCCCCACCTCCAAGTATCCTGGATATCTTGCAATGTTGCTTAATCGTGAACCAAGCCTACAAGGTTATGAAATCTTGAAAGTTCTTCCTAAAGTTCAAATCCCAAAAAACCTCTTCATCTTGTATTCTTTGGACTTGTTGGAATGTCATCTTTTTTTGACATGAAATCCTATAAATTTTGAAAATGTAATTCCTAAAGAATTGACCTCACACCACATGTGCCCCCAAAAATCAACCCTCATCTATCCCCTAACTCGAAAAGATACAAATTGGCTAAACTCTTTCTACCCCCTCATAATATTCCTCCACAAACCACAACCATAAGGCATAGTAACAATTTTTGTCCTCCAAGCTCCTTCCACTACCCCAGACTTTTGTGCTATCACCTCTCTCCAAAAAGCATGCTCCTCAAACCCAAATTTCCATAACTATTTTCCTAAGAAGGCTTTATTGAAACACTCAAATCATTAACGCCAAACCCTCCCCAACATTTAGGAGTCATCACAATCTCCAACCTTACCAAGTGAAATTTTTCTGCCTTGTCTGTCGAATCCTATAAAAGTTTATTTGTAGTCTTTCCATCTTTTCTATGACACTAACAGGTGCCTGAAAAAAAGACATAAGTGGGTATACCCCAAAAAATGCTCTTAATAAGCACTTCATTTCCTCCCTTGGACAAAAATCTCTTTTGCTATCTTGTCAATCTCTTCTTAACTCTCAGTAGTACGAGATTCCAAGTCGCTTGATCTTTATTTGAGGCACCAAGCGATAATCTAAGGTAAGTAGTAGGAAGAACCCCCAACCTTACAATTCATGAATGATGCAAGCAGCAAGATTCCCAAATGTCCTCCACCTCTCCAACTGGAATGATCTCACACTTTCTAAGATTGATTTTGAGACCTAACACCACCTAAAACCAAACTAAAACATGTCGCAAGTGTTCCAACTGACACCTAACTACTACATTGAAACCCCTCAGATAGCCACTGCAAACAACTCTATCCATTATCTTGTTCAGAGCCTCCATAACTAAAATGAATCTGTAAACTACATTATATATGACATACCACATTGTTGATTATGACTTGAACACTCCTAGTAGCTATATAAGATATTAGGAAGGCACTATAGGTAATTCTTGGATGCAATCGCTTTGAAGTAATATGTTACAATTAAACTTCAAAGCATATTTTGTCAAATGGTAACAAAATTCAATAAGATCCAAAAGGAAATATTTGGAACATCAGTCTCATCGAGATCATTTATCTCATACATATCCTACTAATCCTAATCCAAACTCTAATTTGATCAAAATATTAATCAAACATTATGAAATAATCCAAATAATAATATGCAATGGAGACTGACAAGAGCTTTCGGACCCTTCTTTACTTTGATTATCAAAGTGATTCAGTTTGGTTTGGTTCCATTTAAGTACTTCTCTTTTTCTTGTGAAAAACATGGGATAACCTTCTTTCATTTCAAACTAGAATATATTCGCCATGCAAGTCAGCAAAAGCAAAGGTAGTTCTATACTTTGACATATGAAAACCTATTGGTTTTAGTTAGTGATTCAAAATTTAATATGCCTATTGTTGAAAAGGCACAACATTTTCTAAAGAGATGTATCTAATCTTTGTACAACACATTACATTAGTTCATTAACTGAAGATCCAATCTTCATAAGACACATCTATTCATGAAAAGGTGCATTGGTTATATTTCACTCTTTAAATACCTAAGGCACTAGACCAAGAAATTATTTGTTGACTTCCGTACGATTTTGAGTTTCATGACTTCATCCTTTGACATTCCATCATTTCACTCTCCTCTAAAGTCGCTTTCATATTCACACTAATCTCCTACAAAAATAGCTAAACAATTTGAGAGTTATCCAGTACTTTGATTTATTGTACTTTAAAGATTCCTAAGTGGTTCTTTGTAACTTGAGAGTAGGACGTGACTTTGCTATTTGCACCTAGGTAGCAACTGAAATCTACCTTTGAAGCCAGCTTCCATAGTGTGCCTTGAACCGAGTTTTCACATCCAAACTCTATATTATAATTTATTGTTAATTGTTGCATCTTATTCATTTAGTTGAGTCCTTCTAATTAGTACTTCCATCTGCAATATTTGCCAACGAAGGCACAAGTACTTGACAATTCCCTCAAAATTGTCATTTTCAAATTTGTTAACTGTGATTGCAGCTTAATTGTCGCAATTTAATAGATCATGGTTTTGAGCTCTATTAGGGCATCCTTGCACCACACCTACATATTGTGGACTATCCTCATCTTGCCATGTTGTTTGCCTTATAGTTTCATTTGAATTCTTTTCATATGTAGCCACTAATCATAATTCTTGGCAACAAATCCTAATTTCCCAGCCAGTGTATGGTTGTTAGCTTAAACCAGTTATTGCCCCCAAATACCTCTCAATAGTCTACCTCAAATATCTTCTTTTTCACAACAATAAAAAAATGAACAAATAAGACTTTAAAGTTGTAATATGGAATCAATCATGACTACTAAGAAAAATGAACCATAGGCTTGAGTCAATTGTGGATAACATAACTTGGGGACCCAACATCAGGATAAAACAAGGATAGGTGTATCTCTAATATCATAACAAGAAAAAATTAACCTTGAACCTAGCTCAATCAAAAAAGCTAGCTTAAATGTTAAGGGATTGAGCATTTCTAAGAACCATATAAAGAGACTACAACTCGTTCCTACAACCAATTTGGGACACTTTAACAATGCCAATCATGTTGTTGTTCAACATGTACAAATTGTCTCATTAAAATTGAGCATCTTATCTTCCATTTGGTATTTATTGTTTCATAAAACAAGAGTATGGATACTGCCAGAGCAGCTAAAACATGTTTATTACTGCCTTTAGCCATAAAGACCACCTCAAAACATAATGAAAAGCGTAGACAAAACTCCTAAAAGGGTTACTTTGTACTCATAGAGAAAAATTTGAGGAATAAAAGAAAGATAAAGGGACATTTTGAAACTTCTTAGCAACATATTTATCACCCAAAAGGAAATTGCAAGTGAAAGGAGCCTTAACAGTTGCACTGCATATGCAACTTTGTTCATTTTCTTTCTTTTTTTTTTTCAATTACCAATGAAGAATGTATTCTCACACGATATGACCGTACATATTAGCAATAGGTAGGAATATACAAGAAAATTTTAGCAAGTGTACTTCCTAAGGCACGTACGCATATACATATGTGTGTACCTGTTTACATACATGTAGGGAGTAATAACCTAATTCCATTAGATTCATTATACACTTTATGATAGCCATGGGCATTTTTTCTTTATTACTGACTGAGATATTCGTCTGCGGCCGACCTTTGAGATCAATGAGCCTTCTTATCTACCCTTTTCCAATTATATACCAAGCTTAGTTCGTATGGCGTAAGGCTCGAACCTGTGACCTGAAGCACAAGTCCCTCAACCTTTGCCACTTGAACTAAGAACTAGGGACTAATGATAGCCATGGGAATATAGGTATAACCATAAACATGATTACATGGTAACTAAAATTGGAAAAGAATATAATAGCTTACTCAAAGGAAAAAAGGAAACCCACCAGCACAGCCATTTGCACCCGATAACTTGTCTTTCTGTATTCCCGAATCACTTGAGCAATTTGTGCATGTGTCCTCCTAAGAATATTATCCAAGTGCAGAAAGAGTCACAATGGTCCAAGTATACTAAATTATGACAGGACATAGAGCCAGGAATATGAAATTATAATGTGGAGAATGCCAAGGACATTAGAAGATATGCTAGCAGCATGGAGAGGATGCAATGTGGATAGAGTGGAAAAATATTTAGGAATGGCACCTATGTGCATGACGTGGCCGGTGAGAGTCAAAGATGCTTTACAGATAAACACATAGCAGTACACAAATTGAAGACTGAGTATTTATACCTAGCACTTTTTGGTGCGAGCAAAACATATTATATGGTTTGAAGGTTTTTATCCTCCTTGGAGACGCAATGGTCTGTGAAGCTTTTGAATCACCAACTTGATCCTAGTGTGCGTGTGTGTGTGTGATGGAGAATCACATTTGAAAAGAACAAGAAGAAAAGATGACCTGATTTTCAATACACAAATTCTGCCAATTACTTTGCCTAGAGTTTGCTGCTTCTAGAATGAGTTAACTTCACTCGCTAAAGCCTCGGTTCATTGCTTATGGCCTGCTAAGCCTCTAAGGGTTCAATTTTACATAGGGTCCGGATGTTGATCTAAAAACCTATGGAAAAATATTAATCTTACGTGGCATAAAAGATTTTAGGCGCCACATTTTTCTTCTTGTTCTCCGCATTAGTTGCAGCCGATAATGTTGTATCCGGGTTCCCTGCAGAGGCAAAAAAAATTAAATGCTAAATCTGCCTCTGCCTTCAAGTCCTACACTTCAATTGTTGTTCATCTTACAAAGTAATAACGGAACGAAATGAAGTACCTGAGGGCTGCGTTTCAGGAATAAAACCGCCGCCATGACCAATAGGATCGGCAACGGCTTGAGGATCGGGTTTGGAGTTATGAGAATAAAGATTAAGATTCTTAGACTTAAATTTTTGTTGCCAAGCAAGAGCTGAGCAAAGCAAGGACAGCGACTTTCCAGTACCGGTGGGAGATTCGAGCAGCGCGTGAGAACGACCCTCCCTATGTGCTCGATCAAGTGTGGCAATGACTCGATTCATGAAAGCGAGTTGTGTACCGTACGGTTGGTATGGGAATTCCACCAGAATGCCGCCAATATGCACCACATGTTTTGAGGATTTAGGGTTTTGAGTCGCCGACGGCGGTGGTGCTGGCTTATAATGCTTCATTCCTGCAATGGAGACGGCTTCTGCGATGTCGAACTAATTGTGGATTCGTGTATTTTGTGAGCTTTTTTATTTTATTTGGCGGGAAAGAGGTTTTTTCATTTTCATTGTGGCGGGGACTTCCTGAGTACTCTTCTTTCGCTTTGCAGTTTGCACGTAAATGACAATTACAAAATGACCCCAACTTTTTTGGACTCCCAGTTGGGGATTTGTATCAATTCCCAGTTTTTTGGTCACATTTTAATTTATACCCACTTTACAAAAAAAATTACAGGCGTACCCACTTTTCGGGTAACTTCAAACATACGGGTCTGAAGTTGCAAAGGCAATCACGTAAATTTCAGTTCATAGTGCAGTGGTAAACTTCAATTCAATAACATTACAACATATTTTGGCTGAAGTTTTTATTTTTTAATTGCTTAACTTCAGCATTCTAGAAGCTGAAAGTTTATTTAGTATTTGCTGAACTTCAGTATTCTAGGAGCTGAAGTTTGTTTTGTATTTGCTTAACTTCAGCATTCTAAGAGCTGAAATTTTTGTTAATATTTGTTGAGCTTCAGCGGGATGATTTTGTAATTGAAAATAAAAATATGTGTATTGTGATATAAATTTACGAGTATCTTGTGCTAATTCATTGCCTAGGCAAAAAATACATCCACCTAACTAGAAAAAAAGGAGACGAAGTGCAAAAACGATGCATCAACAGTTTAACATGCAGCTAGAGCAGAAAACAATGAAATAATCTGCATGTTTCTTGCTCTGTTCACAAAATGCCTCTTCTCTTGAAAGCTTGGAGGTGAGCGGCAGTTGAGTGGAAAATTTTGAGAAGAAGAAAATGAATAAGGAGAAGGATGAGAAGAAAGAGGCCTGAAGTTATTTAAAATGTGGGTACAAGTTAAAACTTTTGAAAAAAAATGGTATAGGTTAAATGGGGGCGACCAAATAGGGCGCCCCGTGCAATTTTTACCGCCCAGTTTGCCCATTAACAATTGCATTTTCCTGGCTGAAGTGCACAAATAGCCGGGTGAAATTCAAAAATAGCTAGATTTACAAGTGGTAATCGAAAAATAGTCATAGTTTCAAAAGTAACCGAAATTTAGCCACTTTTCATATAAAGATAAATCTGATCGAAAACACTGTTCGAAATCTGAAAAATATTTCAGCATAATATATTGAAGTTCGAATTTTTTACATGAACTTCCAGCATAATAATATACTGAAGTTCTGGTACATTATGTTGGACCTCCAGTATATTATAATAGAGTTCCAGTATAAATATAGTGGAACTCCATCATAATATACTTGAGTTCAAGTATAATATATTGGTCCAGCATAATATGCTGGAACTTTCCGTGTGCTAGAGTTCCAGCATAATATGCTGGAAGTTTATACACATGTGCATCAATCTCTAGTATATTATGCTGGAACTTTCTTTGTTGCCGCAAAATAGTGGCTATTTTTTAATAACTTTACAAACGTTGACTACTTTTTTATTACTGGTCCGAAAACTGACTAATCCGTGTAATTTTTACTAAATAGCCCCTTTTGAGACCAATGTTTATATTTTTGCATGTTTTAAAAAGTTTACAAATATAACTCATGAGCTACACAATTAGAAATGATGGAAAAATTTGCTATCACTTTAAAATAACTTTTAAATCGAGGTCTAAGGTATTTTTCTTAGTTCTCTTACAACTTTAGACTGCCGGGTCTAAAGTTATTAATGCACTTGTATAAAAAAAAAACTTTCGGACAACTTTAGACCTTGGTCGTAAATTTTTTATTAGTACTTCAATTTCTTCTATAACTAACGACCATGGGTTCAAAAGTTCACTTATTACAGTGGCGAAGCCATAAATTTCGTAAGGGTGTTCAAGTTTGAAAAAAGTAAAAAAAGAATTTTGATAAAAAGTATTCAATATATGTTATAGATCAACCTAATATTTTTGTGATACACAGTATAATTTTTCGGGTGACGTGGCTTCGCCTCTGATTACCTGTATGATTGGTTTTACTTTCTTATCTTTTTTAACTTAATTTAGCCTAGCTTTGACTTTGAATTCATTCTCTAAAGTTAAAGTTATCTTTGTCTCTAAAGCACAATCTTGGTTCAGTATACTTTTTGGAAAAGATCCCAAAACATGAAAACAATAATGTGTTTACTATTTCTTAAATCAACCCAGTGCATCTTTGTGAAATAAAACAACCCAGACATATATGAATTCAACTTTTCATCATATGCTATACATAGATTTGGAAGAAGGAGAAGAACGAGGAGGAGAGAGAATAGACGAAAGTAGTTATGTGTTACTAATAGCTTGTTCGGCCAAGTCGGAGAAATCAACTTATTTTGAGAAATATTTTTTTTAAAAGTGTTTTTTCCAAAAGTGCTTTTGAAAAAAGTATTTTTTGAGATAAACAGTTTGTGTTTGACTAATCACTCTAAAAGCACTTTTGAACAATAATTTGTGTTTGGCCAAGCTTTTCATAAATTGTTTTTAAGTATCAAATTACAAATAAGGACATGAATAAATTTACTTAATAGTTAATATTATAAGTAAATAAATAATCTCAAAATTTTGTTATTATATGCAATAATTAAATATTTTTATTTTATTTAAGTAAACTATGAAAATAAAATTTAAAAGTACTTAATTCTTTTATATTAAAAATTATTCAACAAAATATAAAAATATTCACCCTTAAAGTCACTATATATTAGAAAGACTTCCTAAAAATAATAAGAAATATTTATACATTAATATCCTAAGTATTAGGTTTAACGGTTATCTTGTTATATACTATATTTTGTTAAGGGTATTCTTGGTAAGAATAAAAGTCAAAATTGCTTCTGTTTCTAGGAAGAAACTATTTTTTTCTGCTTCTGCTTCTTCCCAAAAGCACTCCCCCCCCCCCCAAAAAGCAAACACCTCAAGTTAGAAAAAAAAAGTGCTTTTGGAAAAAGAAAAAAAAATTGAGAAACTTGGCCAAACAGGCTATAAGTCTATAAATGTAAAGGTTATTATAAGGCTGGCATGTGGGTCGGGCCTGACCTGGGACCGGACCGGCCTGCGGCCCATGTGGGCTTGCGGGCTAAACGGGTCGGCTCATGGCGGGTCCGATCTTGGCGGGCATGTGAGCCGATATGGGGTGGGCGTTAGGGTAGGAACCGTGAGCCCGGGCACGTTTGGCCCGGGACCGACAGTCGGGCCTGGGCCGGTTCAAGCGGGCCAAACGGGCCCAACGACTATTTTATTTTTTTCAAATAAATAAATTTATTTTAAAAATGGCCAACGGTCAGAATTTTAAAATCTAGTCGTTGGCCCTTTAATTTTAGCCGTTTGACATTTTTAAAAATAGCCATTTGGCTCCCAAACTGTTTATAGTTACACTTTTTCCCTATTCTCAACTATAAATACCCCCTTATTCTTTCATTTTCACTCACAAAATCATCACTCTCTCTAATTATCTTCTATAATTGCTTACTTTATTATTACAATTTGTGAAAATTTGTGAAGTTGGTGAATTGAAGTATTCAAGTCTTCAACATTATACAATTTTCAAGAAATTGTTCGTCAATTCGGTAAACTCGTTCCAACTCTTAAGTTTTAATATTATAGTTTTGTTTGTTTAATTTGTTTTCCTTGTAATTAATATGGACTTTTCTTTGAAAAAAATATTTGGTGGTAAGGGAAAATCTAAAATTGGTGAATCTAGTAGGCAAGCAACTATTACTCCCCCGGCCCCGGCTCCCCGACCTAGATCTGTTACCCGTCTTCCTCCACCTGTTATTGTTGATAGTGATAACCCTTGTTTTTAATTTACCGATAGTCAACTTATACATGATCTTACACTAGGTTCACAATTAAATGATGAGTATATGAATGATCTTTATGGTATTCCAGGGGAAAATGTTGATTTAGATGAAACACAGCCGGATTTAAATGATACACATGCTAGTCCTGTTGCTAACCAAATTGATAATCATCCAAATGATGCCCCGACTGACCCTCATGTAGTAACCCCTACTTTTAACAGACAACCTTCTAAACAGTCCGAAACATCTCTTGTTTGGCACTTTTTTACTCAACTAAGAGATCAAAATAAGGCTAAGTGTAAAACTTGTGGGGTCTTGATGTCTCGTAAATTTACTGGAGACCGCGGCGGTACGAGTAGTTTGACCAGACACATAATGAAACACCCTAATGATAAAGCTAGATTACTTCAAATGAAAACTAGGCAAGAGGGGACAAGTGTAGGTACTTNCATATTGAAACACCCTGATGCTAAAATTAGATTTCAACAAATGAAAGCTCAACAAGAGGGGACAAGTGTAGGTACTCAGGTTAACCCTAGTACCGGGTCGAACCTAGTTCAACCGGGAATTAACACTGTTACCGGTGGCATTTTGTATTACGATCCAAATAAAGATCGTGAAGAATTGACAAAATGGTTACTGTTATGTGCTTACCATATAGTTTTCCCTCTAACCCTCACTTTGGCCATTATATTAGAAGAATTTATAATCCTACTTATAAAGGATGGTCTCGCATAACCGTAAAGGCTGATATTTATAAATATAAACATGAATATGAACAATATTTGCGTTATTTATTTACTCATATTAGTAATCGCGTTTCTATTACTAGTGATATTGGTAAGAGTGGTAATGACTGTGATTATCTTACTGTTACCACTCATTTGATTGATGAGGATTGGATAATGCAAAAACGCATTATTGCTTATAGAATAATTACTTCAAGTCACACTAGTAAGTTTATTGATAAGACAATTGCAGATATTTGTAGATATTTTTGCATTAGAGATAAAATAATGTCAATTTCAATGGATAATGCTTCTAGTAACACTAATGGTATAGGATTTCTTACAGCTACACTAAGTCCTGCATTTAGTAATATTTTTCATGTTAGATGTATTTGTCATATTTACCATTTAATTGCCAGTGATGGTCTAGAAACTTTAAATGTTGAAATTACAAAGGTTAAATTCGTTCTTTATTGACTTTTTTATTCAAATCGTAGAAGTAGAGTTAGAGAATATTATAAAAAATGTGATGAATTTGGCCTTAGAGAAATAAAGGTTCCTAAACCTTGTCCGACTAGATGGAATTACTTGTATGAAAGTTTAGTTGTTGCATATGAATATAGAAACCCAATAGGCGCAACCTATAATGCTCGTGTTGGTGGTGATGATGATGATGAGAACCTTACAAATCAAAATTGGGCTAATGTTAAAATTCTTCTAGATTTTTTAGAACATTTTCATGTTGCTACAAATGAATTATCTGGGCAATATTATGCACTATTCTAACTGTTTAGTTTATATTTCATCACTTGCAGAATTATTTACTCAATTTTCAGAGGGTGAGATAGTTTACCAATGTGCTATTGATGATATGAAATATAAGTTTAAAAAATATTGTTTTCATATCCCCCTCTTTATGGTGTTGCAGCCATGTTAAATCCTATCGTGAAATTAGGAGGTCCTCGCTATTGGTATACTCAAATTTATAATGCTTTACCACTTTTAACTGAGGAATATGCTACACTTATAGATGAAAAAGCCTCAATTAAAATAAATGCTCAAACAATTTACAATGTTTATCAAGTTGCATTAGATCATGTTAGACCAAATGTTCCAACTCCTACCTCGTCTAGCTCGCAGTCATCTAAAATATCTGCGGGACTAAAATCACTTAGTTCTTGGACGGGGTTCATGGGTTCTCAAGGTGATAATATTGGTGATAGTTCACAACTAAATGAGCTTCAAGTTTATTTGTCGCAGGGACTTGAATCAGAGAATCCAGACGGCACCTTCAATGTTTTGGAGTGGTGGAAGGACAAAGAAAAACACTTTCCCCGGTTCTTTCAAAGATGGCTCGAGATATTTTAAGTATTCAAGCTTCAACAGTGGCATCGGAGCGCTTTCAGTCAAGTGAGACTTCAAATCGGTGATCATAGAGTGTCTATGAGGGAGAGCTTGGAAAAATCAGTACTCTTCAGAGATTGGATCCGTTCGGAAAGAAGAAATTTTGGACTACTTGAATCACAACCGGAGATAGACGAAGCTTATGAAGAAATGCTAGCGGAACTTGCGGAGGATGCTGCTTCGGCCGGAAACGGTGATGAACAAGCTTCTTTTCCGCCACCACCAACGAAAATTCCTCCGAACCTTGAAGGATTTATGAAATTTGTTAGAGATAATATGTAGATTAATATGTAACTTGTATTTTTGCACATCTTGATTAGTTTTTTTTTTCCTTTTAATGGTGGTATTAGTACCCTGTTGTGCTCATTCCATTGGAGGGAGGAAGACTAAGAAAGATATTGTCATTTTTTTAAATGTCGTATTAATAAAATTATAAGACATTTCCTTGAATATTTGTTTACAATTTTTTTTGTGCTTAAACTTGAATTACAAGACATAAGTCATAATTATATAATATAATTTACAATAAATTGCCTTAGATAATATAATATAATTACATAAATTTTATTTTAAAAAAAAAATAGCCAACGACTATAATTTCAAAAACTAGCCGTTTGGATTTTTTAGTGCAAGTTTGAATATCTCTTTACTGTTTTTGTGTTTAAATTTGAATTAAAAGATTTGTGTCACAAGATTTACAAGAAATTGCCTTAGATAATTTTTTTTCTAAAAAAATAGCCCGGATCGTTGTTCTACCCATTAGGACCGTTTGGTCCGGGTCCGCCAGAACCCAGACCCGTTTAGCTTGGACCGTTTGGCCCGCCCCGGCCCATATTACAACATTAGGTTATTAAAACAAGAACAAAATACAAAACGTGGTTTCAAAAGAGCATATGCCTTTAAATTTTGTGCATTTTCCTAGCGAAATTACGTTTTTAAAACCATATTTTATATTTTGACTTTTTTAAGATCTCAAAAAAATAGCCATGCGTCAGAATTTTAAAGTACGTTGGTAAAAATATTAAAGCATGCTGGTCATAATTTTAAAGCACCATGGGTTATGACAATCACCAGAATTTTTAGCCATAATACAAAAAATTCTGGTGATCAGTCAGAATTTTATGGCTAAACACACAAAATTAAGGCAATCGTCCGTTTAATGGAAGCTATGTCTATGTTGAGATTAGTGCACCTAATTTTGTGTCATCATCAGCTAATTTTGAATATCCGACTGTGGCGACATACAAATGCGTAAGATTTTACTTATTCTAAGGAAATGAATGGCTTAACTGTTCGTATATTTGCCGAGGATATACAAACAAGCTGGTCCTCTACCTTAACGTAATTGTATTTTAACTTATTAGTCTAGTAATGGATCTGTCTAATACAATTTAACAAACGCACCGTTTATTAGATTGGATTAGCTTTTCTATCATAAGAAAGCTCTATAGTGCAGTATCATATATTATTCAAAAATGAATACATTTTAGCCTTTTAAGCGTTAAAGAATCTACTAATATTTAATGGTACTTAGTAAATTCACTAGAAGAGAGATAAACAAGGAGTTGGTTCTGGAATCTATACAACAAGAAAAAGGAGCTGGAACTTATACAGTAAGTATATCTTATATTGATACAACAAATCCACAACAACGGGCTTTGATAAATTAAAACCTGCCAATAAGCCTGAGTGAATTTCCATAACGAGGAAGCTGCTGCTGCAGGGTGGGGGTGGGCGATAAAAATGTCCCTCACCAGTTATGATCTGTCTTTCCAAATGGCTATCGATAAGAGGGATGTTCTTATCATTTCCCAGAATTTTCTCATGAGTTGCTTTCCAGTACTCCTTTTAGAAGATTCAGTCCTTCTGCTGATATGCTTCTACGAACTCGAGTCTGAGGGACTTCTATCCGAGGTGGAGGATCTGGAGAGAAGCAAATCACGATTACTGTTAAATTGTCACATGTGTTGCGCTTGAGGGCTTCCCTGACCAATTCTCTTGAACATCTTTCAGGATCATTATGCAGCATCAGTTCTTTCCTGGCCAGTGTAACGGCACATTGGCTACTCATAACATCCCAAAGACCATCACAACCCATGATAAGGAACTCATCATCCTCCGTCAACAATGTTTCCTGCAACTCTGGTTCTGCACTCAATGGGCAGGCAGATCCTTTTGGGCCCTTCATGTGCCAATCTCCTAACGCACGTGCTATAGATAACTGTCCATTTAAGTATCCATCATATATGACTCCTCCAAGTTTTTCTATTCTAAGTCTTTCAGACGTGCTATTTGGTTTGTGGTCCTTGGACAGCTCAATTGCTTTACCTCGTTTCCCCAGCACAGCGCGACAATCACCTGCATTAGCAACCATCATGGTTCTGCAAAAGATCAAATCGTGTTATACACTAATAAGCAACGAACTTTGTTGAAAGGAAAATTTGATCAAGTATATATGATAAAGAAACTTGACAAATTAAGACATTTGCACTTGATGTAAGAATCTAGAAGAAACGAAACAGACCAAGCAATTTGTACACTGGCTAGTCTGAAGCATATTTATGATAGCCTAATATTGCATTAATTTCCACATTTAGGCCCATATTGACGGTTAAGCATATATATATATATATATATATATATATATATATATATATCAACATAGTTTTGAACTTTAAACATGGAAACAAAATCAATGCAGTTCTCTTTATTCTACTTCACAAGCTGGTCCAAGAAATATCCTCATTCATTTCCATAAATAACAAAAACTTGACAAATAACAAAGAAAGAGATTCTGATCTTATTTTTCCCTTCCGAAAGTACATTTTTCTAAGAAGTGTCAGAAACATCAGCAGTCACTAGAACTGGGGGATTATCTTTCATTTCAACAAGAGAAATCTAGATGGAAGAACTTTAAGATGATAAAGATGCAGACGTACTAACCTTCCAAACATTAGAGCTGTCAGTGCTGTAGTGCCAGAGGATATGTCGAGGGAACTATCATCAGCAAAGGCATAGTCCGCTTTCAGAAAAGCATTCTTGAGTGCCCTCTCCAAACATAGGGGAAAACAGGAGTCCTCAAGTATGAACTTGAGAATGTTATTCCTAACAAATAGTGCTGCATCTGTACCCCCATGACCATCAAATACCTGCTTAGAAAGTTGTTCACTCAACAACCTTGTTCAAATATATAGAAACTTAAAACAATGCAAACAGTTTGCATCTGTCACATGTTTTACAGGTGCATATCATTTATCATGCATCCTAGATAAACACAATAAAGCAGATTTAGCCAACAATTAAGAATTTGAAGATTGCTTTAGTACACATGCAGTGTAAATTTGAGTCAGTTTTGTCTTTCTTGAATCTTTCTCTTTTCTATTGTCCTGAAATTTCTAGAATTTTGATACATTTAAAAGATATCAGGAAAAGGTCCAGAATTCAGAGTTCTTTGAAGGAGTATGCACTAAAAAGCTTTCGATGTTTCAAAGCATAAGATAATTTTGATACATTAGTTGCTTGGTGTACAACAAAAGGAAGAGTTTAGTTTACGAGTCCTTTCTGGATTATGAAAACTCAGATACTGTTGTAGTTCTAAAAATATGAATGGAGATATTGCAGTATAGCATAAGATTCATAAAATCATCTTAGGAATAATTCTGTACATTGCCTTATATGTTACTGTTCAATAAATATTTTTAGTGAGCTCTGAACAAGCTCCTGATTCTTTGCTATTTCATGTTGCTTCTGCTTTTGCCCTCAACATATACTTGGTCATTTTTTGCTTACCACAACAGTCTCTTCCCACATGATCAGTTACAAAGAAAATAAAGCCCAAAATGGTCACTCCTGATATCTTCATTTGCAAATGTGATTGATTTGATAAAAGTACACAGCCAAGATCATTTTGAAGTCCTTAACACTCGTACTGATCAAACAAATTCGGTAATTTGCTCGAATTACGACATGCGTAAGCTAATTCCTAATTTCATCCGACAGAAAATAAACTAGAAGTTGTTTCGACCTTAGGCTGAGTGAATGAGGAGAGAAGATCCAACACAAAAAGTAGTGTATTTAGGCTGATGAAGTGCAGGAGGTAATAACATGTGGCATTACAGCTATACCATCTAAAAGACAAGTAGAGAAGCTACACACCCCATAGAACGCCCCTGGTGAAGTTAGACCTGTCATGTCACCAACATGATTGAGTAGATCATCTATACAGATGTGTTCATCCTCCATGTACTGTTTGGGTCCTTTCTCAGCACAACTTCCAGAACGGAATACTGGCCAAAAGTTTGAGTTCTCTTCTGAAGGGTACTGTGAAACCTTCACTCCGATTTCAAGATCCTAGCAAAATGTAAGAGGAAAAAAACATTAGTTGCACAATCTAAGCTACTGTAGAATTTTTTGAAAGTAAGAGGGTAATAGTCTAATAGACAGGAAGGAAGATTGATAGAAGGTACTGATGCTGTTATTAGCCAGCGTCAAAGGATAATTTACTGCAACTTGTAGAAGTTCAGATGCTGACACAGATGTGCCCCCCCCCCCCCCCCCAAAAAAAAATAAAAATAAAAATAAAAATAAAAATAAAAATCAAAAGGGTGGGGGAGGGAGGGGGGAAAACTAGACGATGAACAAGGCTTGTCATAGAACAACAAGGTGAAGGCCCCCAAAAAAACAACAAATATGGGGTAAAACTAGACGTCATAGAGCAGCAAAGTGAAGTCCTGCACAAGAAAGGAAGAGAAGAAAGGATGGGGAGTTTGAGTGCTGGAATGGTCACATATACGGAAGTACCTAGCAAGTTGCTATCTATATATTGAAGCTCATTCCAACAAGGTTATGCTCCAATATACATGTGCAAATCCAGAACGATTTCATTGACTGGTCACCGAGCAAGAAAGATCCTTTACAAAAGATCTCAGGTTGGAAAACTCTATAAGAGTGTCATCAAGTTGGGTTACGCCAACCTCGAACTAGATGTGGTCATCTCTCTGACCCAACACCACAAGAGATGGTCAGGGATCATCCTCTAACTAGGACAAAAAGAAGGAATCTTCCTCCGAACTACACGGACTAGAATTCATTGCTATATAACCAGATTTTAAAATAAAATAGACTGCCTTCACTAAAGGACTTCGAGACAAACCACTAACTAAATTTTTACTTAGATACAACAACAGCAACAACAAAAAATCCAGCATAGTCCCACAAGTGGAGTCTGGGGAGCGTAGTGTGTACACAAAACTTACCCCTATCTTGAAGGTAGAGAGGCTGTTTCCGATAAAAAATTTACTTAACTAAAACACCAAATATAAGTAGCACAAAGTAAATCAGCCAGGAGATGAAACAGTAGCTGCAAGACCAAAGCATTAATCAACTAATAACTTACCAAATCCGTCGCTGCTACAAATGCAACAGAGCCTAATGAATGTCGTCCGACAGATAGGTGCCTTGGTGGTTTACCAATTGTCTGCTTTAGCTCGCCTGATCTCTCTCGCAATTCATCTTTTGCAGAAGATGTATTCTCCTGACTACTGTAACCCTCTTCTAATATACCAAATGGTGGTGAAAAATCAGTGCCCGCAGCCATATGCATCCCAAGATCATCAACTCTACTTCCTTAACCAAATCTTAAGAGCCAAAAAAGATTCCTTAAAAGCCACAAAAATTGAATACTCCGTCAAAATTCAATTTATCCCCAAATCCAAGGAAGTAAGAGGATTCAATCTCTTGGCAATATTAAAAGTCTTAATCTGTCAGTTTTATTGACCAATTTGAGACCCGTTTGAGCTCTTCCTAGATCACAATAAGCAGAAAAATACCCACTTTCTTAACCGCCTAATATCATTAAAATCAACCGATCAAAAATAATTAAAACGCACAAAATGGTTAATTTTTCACCAACCCATTTGAAGGCATACTTTAGGAACCTAATTAAAAGAGGGATCTTTATGGACCAACTTAAGGATCATCAAAACTATATTGAAATTGAAACAAAATTACCAAACCCGAATACCGAAACGATTCAAGCAAAACCCGAAATGATTGTAATGATTCTCACAACGAAGGAAAAGAAATTTTCCTAAAAAGAGAAGCTCCTAAAAGAGGAAATGATGAAACCCAAGAACATAGAGAATAAAGGCAGATGATTGCGGTTGGCGACCGGCTGTTGCAGGTAATCCGGTGGGTGTAGTAGCTGTCATGCGTGAGTTGACTGACACGTTTTCAGATTTTATTGGTTGGAGACTTGTGATTGACCGGATAGCTCTCTGAGCAGTTTCGAAAATGCTTCCTGACCGTTGGATGTTTGGCGCTTGATAAGCGGATGGTTTGATTTCGAGGATTGGTTTCCTTCCAGAGTCAGCGTGGGTAGGTTCGTTAACAGCCGTTAAAGACAAAGTGCCTTAGGAATCTCGAGGATAAACGTGTCAGATATTCATTGGAACGTCTCTTTTTCGGCTAAGGTTGAAAGTCCATCCCAAAATGGAAATGATTGTAAAGCAGAGAACTTATTTCGGCTTTTGGGCCATGGTATGGGCCATAATTTGAGAGGCATGTCATGACCCAATAGGCCAATAGAATCAAACATTTGGACAATTCGACACAATTTTGCTGATGGCTGACTATATAAGGTACTCTTCTATCCTAATTTGGATTGTTAGGGGTAGAGGTGCTACAAAATATTTTTCTTGAGCCAAGAGTTTATCAAAAATGGTTTCTCTACCTCCACGAGATATGGTAATATATGCACACACATTATCCTTCTCATACCTCATATTGTGAAAATGCGCTGGATATGTAATTATTGTTAAATTTTTGGGGTAAATATGCTGGTACATAACCATCAACTTGATAGACTAAGGTGTGTGAACGTGTTAAATATGGACGAAATAGACCTAAAATCCCTTGTAATAAAGTTTTCTTAGCAAATCATTTAGCTAAAGATAAGATACTACAACAACAACAAGAAGTCAATGGATTATGGGGAGGGTAGGATGTACGTAACCTTACCCCTACCTTGGAAGGGCAGAGAGGTTGTTTTCGATAGACCTTCAGCTAAAGAAAAGATGAAAGAAGTGCTGGTAACAATTAACAGCAATACAAGGTATTAAGAAAATCGAAACTAAGATAGCATAATAGATGTATGTAGTAATAGCAGTCTAAGGATAAAATAATATTATACTAACACTAATACTATCGAACTAAGGAAGACAAATAAAAACGCTCGACTACCTGCTAACTTTCTACCCTAATTCACAACCTCCACACCCTCATATCAAGGGTCATGTCCTCGATTAGCTCAAGTTGCGCCATTGAAGACAAATGTCGACTACTTACTAACATTCTACCCTATTTCTCAATCTTCACACCCTCATATCAAGGTGTAACGATCCAGCCGGTCGTTCCGAGAGTTATAGCCCCGTTTCCCCCATTTCTGCTTCTTTATGTGTTGTTCAATTGTGTTGAGTTGTATCGAGTTGGTAGGTTTGGGTTCGGAGTGGCTTTGGAGTGAAATGAGACACTTAGTCTCTTAGTTAGAAAGCTAAGTTAGAAAAGTCAACCGGGAGTTAACTTATGAGTAAACGAATTCGGATTTGGAATTTTTATGATTTGGTTAGCTTCGTTGAGTGATTTTAGACTTAGTAGTGTGTCCGAAATGTAATTTGGAGGTCCGTGGTAGAATTAGGCTTGAATTGGTGAAAATAAGAAATTTGGCGATTTTGGTCGATAGTGGAAATTTAGGTATCAGGATCAGAATGGAATTCCGGAAGTTGGAATTGGTTCGTAGTTTCATTTGTGACGTGTGTGCAAAATTTGAGGTCATTCGGATGTGGTTTGATAGGTTTCGGCGTCGTTGGCGAATTTTGGAAGTTTAGAAGTTCTTAGGCTTGAATCCGAGGTTGATTTGGTGTTTTGGCGTTGTTTTGAGTGTTCTGAAGGTTCGATTAAGTTCGGGTAGTGATATATGAATTCTTGAAATTATTGGTCGAGGTCCCGAGGGGCTCGGGATGATTTCGGATGGTTAACGGGAAGTTTGAAAGTTGGAAAAATGTAGTTGGTGATGTTGTTCTAGTGTGGTCGCACCTGCGAAGTGGGGACCGCAGATGTGATGGTCGCAGAAGCGGAGGACCAACCGCAGATGCAGAAATGGGCGCACGAGCGGCAGATTGGACCGCATCTGCTGAACCGTAGGTGCGAGGGTTCGAGTGCAGATGCAAAGTCTCGTGGATTAAGTGAAATTCGCATTTGTGATGGGATTTCCGCAGGTGCGGCGCCGCGGATGCGCGTAAGGGTCCGCAGGCGCGGAATCCTTAGCAGAAACCTATAAAGCCCACTTCGTAAATTTTTGCCCTTTTCCCACCATTGTTGAACGATTTTAAGCCTTGGGGCAGTGTTTTTCAAGAGAGAATTGAGAGATATCACTAAGGTAAGTCGCTTGGGTTTATTTCCGCACGTTTATGATGTTTTTCCACTGATTAACCATGAATTAGTAGGGGTTTAGGGTAAAAATTGAGGGAGTTAGGGCTTGCGTTTTGGAGAGTTTTAAGTATGAATTTGAGGGATCAAACGGAGCCCGATTTTGACGAATTTTATATGGTTAGACTCGGGAGAGGACGCAGATTCTGATTCTACCATTTTTGACTATTTCGAGACGTGGGCCCAAGGGCCGGGTTTTGGCCGGTTTCGAATTTTTAGCCTATTTATGTAATTTTTCTTGTGGAATTCTATTCTCTGAACTATGTTGATAATATTGTTCTGATTATGGTTAGATTCGAAGCTTTTTGAGACTGAGAGGGACGAGGACATCCCAGAGTAGGATTTTACGCTGTTAAGGTAAGTAACAGTTTTAACTCTGCCTTTGAGGATATAAACCTAGAGAATTTATATCATGTGATTGTTTGGAGGTGATACCCACGCTAGGTGACGGGCGTGTGGGTGTACACCACGAGGGATTGAGGCTTGGTCCGTCCCATGAAGCTGTGAGGCCTAATGGTCGTTATCCGTGTTACGTATTTTCATGTTATTGAACTTGGATGCCTTCATGCTAGAGATCATGCTTAGGCTTTATTCGTGCTCACATTGTTTGCACTCAGTCATAGAAATTCTTATACATGTTTACCTCAGTCTCAGTTATTTTTCTGATATGCTGTAATATTTGATTTGGGTTGTGTTCCCTTATTTGTTGTGAATTGTGAGGCTGAAGAGGTACATGACTGAGTGAGGTCGAGGGCTTGTTGTGAGATATTTTATTATTGCACGTGAATTATCCGTGCGGATCCAGGTATTGATATCTTAGCACGTGAGTTGTCTGTGTAGCACGTGAGTTGACCGTGCAGATCCAAATATTGATATATGGCACGTGAGTTGTCCGTGCAACATGTGACTTGTCCGTGCAACACGTGAATTGTCCGTCCATATTAGCGCTTGGGCTGTAGGAGCCCCTCCGGAGTCTGTACACCCCCAGTGAGCGCATGTACCTATTGAGAGTGTGTATTGAGTGCTGAGTGCTGAGTGATAGAGTGACATTGCTGTGAGATTTCATTTACTTTTGTTGTTTCTGCATTTACTTGTTGATTTCTTAGTAGCATTCGTTGATTTATAAAAATTACTTGTTTACCCCTGTTTGTACTTAATTGTGGAAATAAGTAATTGGATTGTTTTGCTTAGCTCGTCACTACTACTCAGTTCCTTAGTTATTTTTGTTACTACTGAGTCGGTTGTACTCATACTACACCCTGCACTTCATGTGCAGATCTAGGTGAGTTAGAGCGTGGTGATCGTTGAGTTCAGGCCGGCTATCTTTAGAGACTGCAAGGTAGCTTCTAGCGTATGCAGGACCTTGTTACTCCTATTATTATTCTTCCTTTGGACTGTATTGACAATTAGACAGTTATATATATCTTAGTTCATAGTTTTAGACGCTCCTGACTTAGTGACACCCTGATGTTTGGGGCTTGTTTCCGTATTTTCTTTAATATATTTAGAGTTGGTTTAGTTTATGAGAAAGTCAAATTATTGGAAATGTTTTTTATTAAGCTCTTATAATTAAATTGGTTGTAATGTTTTGGGGAAATAGGCTTGCCTTGTATCACGATAGTCGCCATCACGACCTAGGTTAGAATTGGGTCATGAGAAGTTGGTATCAGAGCCTAGGTTACATAGGTCTCACGAGTCATGAGCAGGTTTAGTAGAGTCTTGCGGATCAGTACAGAGACATCTGTACCTATATTCGAGAGGCTTCAGAACCTTTAGGAAAATTTCACATTCTTGGATTATAGTCGTGCGTTCTGTGTATTCTGGAAACTAAACACCTGTTTATTTCATTCTTTCACAGATGGTGAGGACTCGTGCTACAAGTCAAGAAGGACAGTCATCAGCTCGGGTCGCGAGAGACTGAGGTCGCGGTAGAGGCCGTGGTAGGGGCGGAGATATCGCTAGCACAACAGTTGTGGAAACACCTACAGATCCTCCAGTTGTCCCCATTCAGGATCAGGTCCCGGAGGTGGATGTTCCGGCGGGACCAGCTCAGGCACCACCTGTGCCTATTGTTATTCCAGGCCTTCATGAGGACCTGGCCCAGATTCTATCAGTGTGTACGGGTCTTACTCAGGCGGCTTCAGCTACTACGACCGCAACTACTTCTCAGGCCAAGGGAGGCGCTCAGACTTCCACCGCCCACACACCTAAGCAGGTTGTTTAGGGACTTCAGACGCCGGGGGCACCTCCAGCCCAGCCGGTTGCAGCTGCTTAGGACGATATAGCTCCTGTGATGCCAGAGGATGAGAAGTGCAGATTGGAGAGGTTTGGGAGACTCCAACCTCCGTCATTTAGTGGTGCTGAGGGTGAGGATGCACAGGGTTTCTTGGACAAGTGTCAGAGGATGCTTCGGACTGCGGGTACTCTGGAGACCAGTGGGGTCTCATTCACTACTTTCCAGTTCTCTGGGGATGCACTTAGTTGGTGGGAGGCTTACGAGAGGCGTAGGCCGGTTGGCGCAATGCCCCTTACTTGGCAACAATTCTTCGTTCTCTTTCTGGAGAAGTTTGTACTTGAGTCCCACAAAGAGGAGGTGCACAGGCAGTTTGAGCAGCTTCGCTAGGGTGAGCTGTCTGTTACCCTGTATGAGATGCAGTTCTCTGAGTTGGCTCTTCATATGGTCTGGTTGGTTCCCACAGGCCGAGAGAGGATCAAGAGGTTTATAGATGACCTCGGTTATCAGCTTAGATTGCTTATGACCATAGAGAGAGTATTTGGTGCTACCTTTGATGAGGTTGTCGACATTGGTCGACATATTGAGATGGTTAGAGGTCAGGAGAAGACTTAAATGGAGGCTAAGAGGCCTCTTGGTCAGGGTGGATTCAGTGGTGCTCCTCAAGGATGTCAATTCTAGCAGGGCAGAGGACGTCCATTCAGTCCTGCTCAGTCGGCTCGTCTATTTTACCGTGGTGCAACGTCTGGCCATGGTTCTCACAGTCATCAGCAAGGTCAGTAATCTTTTAGTGCATTTCCCACGCAGGGTTCTTATCATGCCCCGCTCGTTCAGGTATCACAGGGTAGTTCTTTTGGGCATCAGGAACAACAGTTTCGTCAGAGGAAGGGTTATTTCGAGCGCCTGGATTTTGGCCACATTATGAGATATTGCCCTAGGCTGTTGGGTGGGACTCCACAGCGGGGTGCTGGGCCGCCGGCACCAGTACTAGTTCCTCTACCACCCGCTCATCCAGCTAGAGATGGAGTTCATCCATCTACGGGCGGATCCCAGGCAGATAGGTGTCGCCCGAGAGGGAGAGGCAGAGCAGGGGGTGGTCAGGCCCGTTTCTATGCTCTCCCAGCCAGAACAAATACCATTGCTTCAGATTATGTGATCACAGGTATTGCCTCCGTTTGTCACAAAGATGCCTCTGTATTATTTGGCCCTGGTTCTACATATTCATATGTTTCATCATACTTTCCTCATTTTCTGGATATGCCCCGTGAGTTATTAGTTACACTTGTCCATGTATCTACCCCTATGGGCGATATAATGTTGTGGACCGCGCGTATCGGCCATGTGTGGTGTCTATTGGTGGTCTGGAGACCCGAGTGGATTTGTTGTTGCTTAACATGGTTGATTTCGATGTGATATTGGTCATGGATTGACTATCTCCATGTCATGCTGTTCTAGATTGTTGATCACGCCCAACTATGCCTTATAAAAGGACTAAGCAGTCGTTGTCAATATATTCCGGGTATTAAGCTCAGAGTCGAATCCCACAGAGAATTAACCTACAAATCACAGTTATCAGACACACTCAATTCCACGTACTCAACTTCCAAGATATTTTGAATAACAATTGGTTGTTTTTCTACTAACTATTACTTTATGAAACTATATTAACTAAGAGCTAACTAAGAATGGGTTGTAACAATAATGAGAAGGATCTAAGGTTATGATTTCCCCTATTGACGGAATCCTCTCCTGTTATGTTTCATATAAATTTGCCTAATCGTCTCTATCGATCATGAGCACTCTTCCTACCGTAAATCTCTCCCGGGTAATTACGACAATTTACTAGACTTACTCTCCCGAGTTACGTTAGCTGGCTTTTGTTACAGCTCACTTAGATCGCACCCAAGGTTTCGTTATCCCTAATCCCACCTTTAAACCCTTGGTTATTGATTCCTCACATACGTCGGAAGTGATGATGTTCAATAACTACCTAAATATGCACTCTCTCCCGAGTAATGCATATTAAATAGGCACAACTAATTGAGGATCTTTTCAATTAACTACAACAAGAACATAGTTGAACTAATAGAGATTAAACTTTGCAAATCTATATTAACATAGCAAAAGTTTCATCCTTCAATAGGTTCCATCAAAACGTTAGACTAAATGTTTAGATACTCATAATAAAACAAGATAAAGTAATAAAATAATTCATGATTCTCAAAATAATGATAAAAGAAGAAGAATGAAAACTCTAATGGTGTCTTGATCTTTCTCCCACTTGTTCTTGCCTCCAAAATAAGTCTAAAACAAGCTTAACCTTGACTTGGGTGAGTTTGTTGAGTTTATATAGGGTTAGGATAAGTTTCCCATGTTTTGCACTTAAGTCCCTAGGCTTTCCTGGCTGTCTCCAGGTCACCCGCGTACGCGAGCCAACCGCGGTGCGACCGCGGTAGATTACGCCGATTCTGTTTTTCTCCTTTATCCATCGCGTTCGAGCCGCGGTCGCGGTGGACTATTGCCCAGTCTTTCTAGCCTTTTGTTGCTCGTTTTCATCTGGACTTTTCTTGTTTGGCCTTGCATCTACATATTTCACTCCAAAACACTCTATATTATCTTCCAACTCCGAAGTAACTCCTGCAAAGCACAAAAATCTTAATTTGAGCATTTTGTTATCATTTAACACTTAAAACATCAATAAAGTATGGTTAACTTAGGGCATAAATAACATCTACATCGCATAATATAGGCTATTATCAACACCCCACACTTAAACCGTTGATAGTCCTCTTGCAACAAAACCATACTCTATAGGCCTAATCATCACCGGGTAACTTCCCCACTCCTCGCACCAAGAACAATTCAAACTGGTAGACTACCTCAACATAACATCCAAACCTTAAGAGTGGACTCTCTCTCTATCCACGCAATGTCCCTAACCAGCTTTCCTACTCTCAGTCAGAGGTCCAAACTTACCTTCCTTTCATGAGTCAAGTGCCTACTCACTACAATGAGACTTAGACCATAGTTATGACAATTCACACACTGGGGAATTAAAACAAGTAAGATTTCGCTCACCCTCAGAAAGAAATTCTCATTCCACATAAAACGCACCATAAGCTTGCCCTTAGTGTAATACTCAACTAATCGAGCTCCTTTAGTATTGAATCAAGTATGACTTTATTTGGTTGTAATGTAGGTTGCGGGACAGGTGGGATATATATGGATATAAGAGTGGCTACACCTCCCTAATCACTTGATCACACTCAACTATGTCTTATAAAAGACTAAGCGGGCGTTGCAAATATAATCCGGGGTATTACGCCCAGAGTCGATCCCACAAGGAATTTACTTATCAATCAAGCTGTCAGAATATAAAACTTTTACTTAATAAGTATTCTCTAGACTTTTGAATATCAATTGGTGATGTATTATTATTTCTACTGACTATTATGATAAACTAACAATGACTAACAATATGATTTAAACAATTATAATAAAGGTCTAAGGTTATGGTATCCCCCATTGGTGAACTTACTTCTCAGATATTTCCTATAACTTCACTAATTCTTTATATCAATCATGAACATTCTATCTACCATAAATCTCTCTCAAGTAATTATGATAATTTACTAGTCGTACTCTCTCACGTTACGCTAGCCAAATTGCATTACAGTTCACTTTAGATTGCACCCGAAGTATCGTTATTTCTAATCCAACTTCTAAACCCTCGGTTATGACTTTCGTCTATACTCTAGGAGTGGTGTTGTTCAAACAATTACCTAAATATGCACTCTCTCTCAAGTAGATGCATACTAAATAGGCACAACTAATTAATGGCCATTCAATTAACTACAACAAGAACGGAGTTGAAGAAATATAGATTAAACAACCAATCAAAACTATATTAATACCACCATAAGTTTGTCCCCCAACGGGTTCCACCAAAACCCTAGATTACGAAACTTAGCTACTCATATTCATAAATATCAAATCTAAAATAACTTGCATAATTGAATTATAGAGTAATGAACTAAGGAGATAAAAATCAACGTTTTTGATTTGCTGAGTAGTAATCCACAGGTTTTCCTTTACTTTGATGATTTCCTCTCTTTGAATCCTTCGTACGTCTTCCGATCCCCCTCAAGTTGTGTTTTAGGGGTCTATTTATATGTTTAGGACAAACCCTAAACGTGTAGGAGACTTATATTCAAACCGGGAAACACTTAAACTCGTCAAAACTCAGAATTGACCGAAATAGGAGCCTGGCGTTTGGGCCCTGGCGCCTGGCTAACGCCAGGCTAAGGCTGGCGTTTGACTCTAATGCCTGGCTAACGCCAGGCAGGGTCAGACGTTTGGGTTCTGGCGCCCAGCTATAGCCCGGTGCACTCCTCCTCGCCTCTTGAGCGTATTTTCGATGTATT
>ML316061.1:10550-40248 GCA_005239505.1 Nicotiana paniculata | reverse complement strand
ATATATATAAAGACTACTATATTAGAAACAAATTATCCCCTGATTTAAATTGGCAATTTTTTATTCATTTTTTTTATTTTAAAATAATTTTAAAACTCCAAATTGAAACCACACCCCAATTTAAATTTGCAACTTTTCTTTATTTCCGTTGTTTATTCAAATAATTTTAAAATTCCAACTTAAAACTATTCCACAACTTGAATAGGTAGTTTTTTATTATTATTATTAGTGTTTTCATTTTTTTATTGTAGGAATTTAATTTTTTCTTATTTTTTGATTTTTAATTTTAAAATAACTTTAGAACTTCAACTTGAAATTACTCCTCAATTTTAACGAGTAGTTTTTTTTTTTATATATATTTTTATTTTCTTAATATAGCTAAATATAAGATATCTATATTTATTGATTCAACTATAGTAACTAATTAATTCAAAATTTAAAAAGATTTTTTTAGTTAAAAGGGTAATTTATTCTGTCCTAACAATGTCACTTGTCTTAATAATGTATTTTTTTCTCTCCTTTTATTATATATAGATAAATTAGATATTAGATTAAATAAAGCACCAACGACCTTAGTTTCTAGTAAATGCATATAACCCAAATTTTCTCCATCGTCCCGACCAACCTAACTTTTAAATTAAAAGGGCTCCTTCATTGGTCCCGCCCTACTTAGACTTTCCTCCAATATCCCCACTCTCCGCATGAGATTTTTCAACCCCTACGTTTTAAACGTTGTCAGTTACGCTTAGAAGAAAACTAAGTTTTGGATAACTTTTGGAAAAATTATTCTGACACATCAAATATTTATACTATATTTATTATTTCTAGCTATACTTTCAGCAAATTTATTATTCGCAGCTATATTTAAATTTTATAGCAAATTCATGAACCAAGAGATTACTTGTTTTGAACTAAAACAAGACAACAAGCTCTTGTAGTATAGTTGGTTATAGATTCTGGTTAGTTAGTGCAACTCTCAACAACATCATTTTATTTTTCTGTATTTCGCATTAGTTGTACGTTGCGCGTTTGAATACAAATGATACAAGTTAGTAACAATTAAACAACAACCACAAATGATAATTAGCAAATTATAATTAGTAGGCTCTAAACTATAGTGCTTTATAAAAATTGCTCGTAACTTTTTCGTTTGAAAGGATACTTATGGATTAATGTTTTTGTGTTCTAATGCTTAAAAGACCAGTTTGGTCTAACATACACTGGAAAGAAAAGCATGAAGTGACAATTTGTTGGGCACTTAAATGAAGTTCTGACAGAAAATGAATATATATTTTCCCCTATTTTGCCATTCTTGGCTTATGAAAACCCCTACAGATAAAATTGTTATCCCATTAAGCAGAAGATTAACAAATGTATAAAGAAGAGACAATTTTACCAAACCATTGTTTGATAAGATCATTACATGAAGGTATTTGGGCTAAGGGCATTTGAATATTTGAATACATCTGATGAAGAAGAAGAAGTCATGAGCGTCCAAACTTGGAAATGTGAGAGCTCCATTAAAAGTTGAAATGTGAGAGATCTCTCTAATAGCTGAAAACCTTGCGGAAGTTAGAATATTCCAAATATAAGGATATAATTAACACCACTATGGTATTTTAATATGATTCACTATATTTATGTGACAATTATTACTCTTTTCACATCAATATTGTATAATACCGTTCTAAAACAAGAATAACTCATTGACGGGCATTGTAATTATTTCAAGAATCTGGATACTGATGCTGTATTTGCCCCCTGAATTCAATACCTAAATTGCAGGCAAAATGATGTCATTTTGCTACTCTTACAACACTCACATTGAAAAGCTATATGCTTCTTCAACCTTCAGATAAGCCAGTTATGATGCAAACTTGCAGCTGGAGTCTATCTATGAAGCATCTCTACGCAAACACCATTTCCTGTATTCGTGTTCCACGTTGAAAAGGGCTGTGCTTCTTTAACCTTAAGATTAACCAGATATGTTGCAGACCGCAGCTGGACTTTGTCTGTATCTTCTTCACATACCACCAATTGACTTCCACTAAGTTGCTCAATGGGGATGTCTCATGTAAAGGGAGTCAGCAATAACATTTTTCATCAACAGACGACCAGGAATGTTTATCATCTAAACTAAGTGAATTAGCACCAGGCTGAAACCTGATACCACTTGCATATGAATAAGGACTAACCTTCCAGGTACGCATGCTATCATATTCCAGTGTTCAATCCCACTGCACATTGCTTTTGGTAGCATTCATTTGTCAACAACGCTGTCCCCGAAGCTTTCATATCAAACTGCTTCTTCATGTTCTCCGAAATTGCACTTACACTCTTGGACAGATATAGCCGAGGAGAATTTCTTTCATATGCCTGTCATTTTTATCTTTGTTAGTTTTGACTGCCTACCTTGTCCACCAAGGCAGCAAGAAACACCCGTCTTGTGCTATACTCCAGTAATCTCTTTTCCTACTTAGACACTCGAACTTCCAATAGAAAGAAAAGTTTCTTGCTGCAGACCCGCAAGCGATTTGACACCATTAATGGCATGAAACCAGGTACGCATTCGACATGTGGCTTTCCAGGATCCTTAATATTGAACCATTTGGTTATATTTACTTCTGAGCTTTGATAATCTTCTTTGCAGAGGGAGTTTGTCATGTCTCCTCCCCATCTTCTCCAAGTAATAGACAATCTTTTTAAGTGTTTCCATAACTTCCTCACTGTCAGTACCAAAAGCTTTCTCTTGAATTTTCAGTACTCTCTTGAGCAACTCTAGCAATTCACCATCATCCTTTCCCAGCTGGGTCTGAATGGAGACCAAACAGTCAAGAGCCTCCCCTGCATACAGAAACTCTTTAACCAAAATGGAAGAAAAGAAAGAGAAGAAGTGAGAAACCTTAAACATGTAACCAGCTACTACCGTCGTATACATGGATAAAGAGGGCAAGTAGATATAAAATGAATGAACAAATTTGCAAAACATAGGAAATAACAGATAGAAACATAGTGCTTATTGTTAAACATTAGGAAAAAGGATGAGCTCACCAACTGGTAGAGAATCTTTTCCAAATGCCTTCTCACGGATTCGCAGAACCTCTAATGCATATTTTTCAGCTTCCTCGTTATGGTTTAGATTGAAGAGAGTAACTGCAAGATGCAGCATTGGGAAAGTAACGGATTGATCATCAGGTGAAACATTCTTCAACAGAATCTGCAAACTCATCCTTAGCATGCGCTCAGCTTCTGCAAATCTTTTGGACTGTGAATAAGAAGTGGCTAGATTCACTAAATGAGAGACTGAACCGGGATGCCCTTCTCCCTTGAATTTCTCAGTTATCAACAAGCATTCCTCCAATAGCAGGCGGCCTTCTTCACCTCTGAAAGATAAATGAGTGTTAAAGCAGTCCTCAGAAAGAATATACTTAAATCCTCACCGTGGAGAGAAAGAAATGTTGGAGTTTTTTAAGACAAAAAGGACAGTGCTATTAATCTTAAACACAAGTGTCTATTTTTGCTTAGTTTTTGGTGCAACAGGGTAGTGCCACCGTGTTAGAGACTTGAGCTGGATGCCTGTGTTCTTTGCTTCTTTTTTTTACTTGGATATACTCCTTTCCAGCACTCCCTTAATGCTGTTTCTTACATCTATAAAATCCATATGTTACTCATCAAAAATAAAATAAAATTAGTGACAAGAAAAATCTCAACAAAAAGCATAATGTTTAAACGTGAATGTCCCTAAGGTCTATCCCAATTCCAAAGGCCTATTCACGGATGACGGAACTACTGAGTTGTAAATAGGAAAACAACTTTACTAAATGCAAATAAGAAAATGAATTCACTAAAAAATAGATGGTAAGTTAGATTAAAAAAGAAGCCAAAATTTGTTACTTGCTAAAGGAGAAATTGACAGGATAAAAAGCTTATCAAACAATATAAAAATCAGGGTGATCCAAATATTTTAAAAACACAGGAAAACTATGTGCCTTTCGAGCAAAACTCAAGGAAGTTTATGTGAGAATTTTTTTTTCCGTTAAGCTTGTTTACGTAACTAACCCCATGTTCAATTAAAATATGATCCTCACCTTCCGACCACATGAAGCAATTCAGCCAAGTCTACTCTCATCTTCTCCATTATTTGATCATCTATGGCTATATAATCAGAACTCTTCAGTCTACGAAGAGCCTCTTTATACAGATCAATGGCTTCATTCAAGTCTCCTGTAAAACACCACATTTATGAACAAAACACTTTATTGGGGGAATAAATGTCAATATAGGAATAATGTAACGGGCAGAGAACCTAGAAAGCATAATAATTTGTAATCACCTAATTTGGAATGAAAGCCAGTGCATTATAATCTAGAACTTGCAGGAAGCTGAAATTTATAAGAAACTGGAATCTCCAGAACACAAGAATGTCAAGTTCACCAATAGGTATTCAAATTTAGTTAGCTGTTCAAGCATTGGCCCTATCTCGTAGTTGCTTCTGAGCAAGTTACTTCATTGTTCGGCCTTTTCGTTGCTTTCTTCATTTACTTAAGTAATGACAACCATAGATAAGGAAAACATAATGTGACACACCAGGGACAACAAAGTAAAAGAGACATTAATCCATCACGGGAAGTAGGAAATCATTAAACTCACCTTTTGCACATTTTGCACGAGCAAGATAACTCATAGACAGTCCAACTCTGCCATCATTTTCTCCATATAACTTCATGTATGTGGTCAAAATTCTATATCAAATGAAAATAAAAGGGAGAACAAGTTAGCATGGAAATTATAGAAACACAATGGCTAAGAACCAAGACACATGTAAGATCAGTGATCACCTATTAAAAGCATTTTCTGCATCAGTCGCTCTCCCTTCCTTCAGAAGAAGATTGCCCATCGCAAATAAAGGAACTACCAATTCTTCACTTTCTTCACCCCTGCTAGATTCGAGTATTTTAACCACACGATTGTATGCCTCTATTGCTTTTGTGGTCTTTCGATTAGAACCCAGGACTTTTGCCATCCCTAACAATGGAGTGACGATAAAAGAACTGGTACTTCCTGCAATGTAAAATAAAAGCGCCACGAACTGTTTTCAGCCATATATCGGCCATCTAGAAGAAGAAGCACTAGCTTGATAACAGTTGCTAAAGCTACAAATTTACGACTTTTATCAACCTGAACCTTTTATATCTATAGAGTTGAATGACAAACAAAATCTAACCCCATAGTAGATGAATAGAATTCATATTTTAGAAACATGAGCAGCACCACCATCTAACACAAATATATCCATACGTAAAATAAGCGACACAAGAAAGTGGAAAAGAAAACCGACTCACCATATAATCTCTCAATAACTTTGACAGCTCTTCCATAGAGACAAATGGACATCTCAAAATTTTCCAATTTTTCATACATATTACCCATATGTGTGAGTATCGAGTCCAGAAGAGGCTCCTCATCTTTCAAGTCATCAACAATCTCGTCCAACTGCCAGTACATCATCCCAACCACCCCACATACAGAAAAGGGTGACCAAAATGAGGACAGGTATGAATTCTAAAACAGTAAGGACATTATAGTATTGCATGAAAAGGCGAAAGTTCTTTATGTCAATAAAAGATTTGTCTTTCACAGAGATAGTTGGAATTGAAACTTCCAAGGATGTTTGAGATCATGTCTCCATGATCTGGTTCTCCTAATGAATTTTTGCACCATATATCTGCCCCTTGAAAGGTCACTGGATCCTTTCATGGATGATGATAGAGAAACAAGAATCAGGAATTAGCATATATGGAAAAGGAAAGAAGAATTACCACATCCAACAGGGGTTTGACAGTCTTTATGTCCCCAAGGGCCATGTACCCCAAGGCTGTTACATCAAGAATAGCAGCTTCTTCTATACCCTTGTTACCTGCATCTATCTGTTCTTTCACAGCTTCAAAATTTGCTTGAAGCAGATCTCTAGCCTCATTTTCCTTTCCAATTCTTATCCTGGCATGGACTTCATTAAATAAATCCTTCAGCTGCTCCTCAAGAATATTTAGGCTGCTAGTAACGTTGTCCTTTAAATCTTTGTACCTGCTGATCATAGTAGTTCTCAATGGATATAAGAAAAAACTTAAGTCTCTAAATCTCTATACTCTAAAACTGTTCAAAAGTTTAGAATTCATTGGAATTTCTTTAAAATTAGAGATATTTTATATGTAAGGACTGCTAATCTATTCACCAACTAATGGGTTTAGCCAGTAGCATCAAACATAGATAATGCTGGTAGATTATCGTCTATTTGACGGAAATAATTACACCTCTTCACAAGTGAACTTTTGCAGAAGCAATGGTGGAGCCAAGTAGATGTCAAATAGGTGCTAAAAGGTGCACCTTACTAGCAGATGCTTGTTAGTTTTTTTAATAAAGATAGATGCTTCATTACAACAACAACAAACACAGCTTCATTAGTTAATAAATATAACAGCTTATAAAATGCTTCAGCTTTCAGAACTTTGGCTCTCCCTCCTAGATTTCGTATTTTCTACTTTCTCATACTTGATGTTTTCCATGATTCAAATAGAAAAAAATTATATTATCTCTTAAATTCTATAATTAAGAGAAGAAATTGGAAATAGTTGTATGCATGGAGAGGTGGTAGGGTGGCGTGTAGGTCCGCTAAGGCATAGCTGTATGCTACACTGATAATATTGTCAACCAGATAAGCAACTGGGTTGTAATCTTAACTTAAAAGTATTAGACCTAGTACAACTAGTGCATGAAAAGTCATTTTTGGAATTTGTCTCACCCTAAAACGTTATGAGTTGGTAGTGAGTTCCTTCCATCATGAGACGTGTGCCTCACTTACCTAGGCATGAGCTTAGTGCAGCGTCCCAAGCTCGCCTAACAGTTTTTGTGTCAATGATGTGCAACAAGCACAATTAGCTCTATTGACCCTCGAAATTCCTTAACTATTATAACCCTTAACTCCTCAAAAGCCTCCTCATGATTTGAAAAACGTAGATGAAGTTCTTTGCAACTCAAACTGGAGCCACTAAAGTTCTACGGTGAAGTTCTAATAACAATTAACAATGTTGTCCTATCTACATTAAGAGGTAATGAGGCAGTCAGTTTTAGTTTTTTTTTTTTTTTCTTCCATATATTAAGTGTAAGTAATAACCTACTAGCACGGTAAGATAGGTATAAAAAATCACTTTTCTACACAAGAAAAGTAACGAAATTGTCAAAGATTTAACACTTAATGTGAACAAATTAATCTCCATTTGATCAGAAGAAAGCAAACACATACCTCTGAGAACCAAGACTTGAATTAAGTTGATATCCTTTGTTTCCGTACAATTTGGGTGAGGCAGCTGACACAACAAAATCCCTTTTGCAAAAACGGGAAAACAGCCCGCCACTAGGAAAGCAAAGCTTAAAATTGCAACTTTGAGACGAACGGTGATAAAAGGTGACAGACAATATGCCTTTGGGTAGTCGGCCAATATTATGGGTATTTAAAGATACAACACTCGTCCTGAAAAAAAAAAAAAAAACTCATTGAATTGACAAAGATTAGCATATACAAGGAAATGAAGTACGAAATGGGTTTGAGATACCTGCAGGAATTGGTGAGGGGGAAAAAGGTGCAAGAAGTAGACATTTTGCTGCTGCAGAAACACAGGAAAAACCTCAGGAGACAGGTAGAAGGAGAAATTATCCACAACTATGCAAATCTGCTTGGGTTTTTTTCTAATTAATTATATTAAAGCCCAACCGACGTGCACCCGTTTCAATAGCCTGTTTGTTTTGCCGTGCTTCTAAATTTAACTTACTTTTATTAAAAATACGTTTTAAAATATATTTCTCATGAAAAATAATTTATATTTAACTAATAAATTTGAACAGCAAATAACGTTTGGATGAATGTTTAAAAAGTATTTGTAAGTATATTTTTCTCAAATATAAATTTTTAAAAATGATATAGAATAGAATAAAAGCTACTTTTCTCGACTTCTACTTCTACTCAAAAATATTCTTTATTTCCTTCTAATTACTTAAAAAGCACGACCAAACAGACATTAATTTAGCTTATGTCTTTCTCTTAGTTCTTTTCCTTTTTATTCTTTAAAAAAAAATCTATAATTCTTCTCTCAATTCTTGGAAGTTGGAACCACGGCTTGCGAAATAGCTATGTCTTTTACTTTTCGCCTAACTTAGTGAAAAAACATTTCTGCCTTTAAGATCACTTTTTTTGGGCATTCCTATCTTTAACAGTTTTGTTTGTTCCGAATATTTTTAAATATTATAGCGAAATGCTGTTATAGAAAACATATTATAACATAACATAAATTGGTTTAGGAAAAAACTTGATTTTTATAGTAAAGTGTTGTTATGTAGGGATGCTATTATAGAGATGTCTGACTGTATTTTATTTCAGTCAAAAGGAGTCTCCGAGACCTCGGGACATAGCTTCCGCCAATAGTGAGCTTAAGAATCACATTCTGCACATGTTCTACATTATAGGTTGCAATATTCAGCTTCCACTTCTGAAAGATCAAATAGAACTGGCATGTAATTGTGCGTATATAATATTGTAACGATATATAAAGAAGCATAATAAAGACTGTGTAACTTCTATCAAATCTAAATAAAGATTGCTCCGTTCAACTGACAATATCTATTAAAGAAATAAATTGCTACTTCTTTGAATTCTGAAAATTTGCTTTTGCATATGGTAGTTCACTAGTTTGGGGGTAGAGCTACAACAGAGCACTCTGCTGATTCAGTAATGTGCCAAAAAAATCTCCCAATATACCTTCTATGCATTTAAAAAATAAGAAGGGAAGAGAACGAAGTCCATTGCAAGACCCAACAGTGCATTTCCAAGCAACCTGTTTACTAGCAAGCCACTCCAGCAGTGGATGATAAGAAATAAAAGGACTTGAAAAATTAAAATAGCTACAGAGAGAGCACAAATGCAGGCTTTAAGATGTCAAATAAAATCTGTCAAATTGACTTGGCTTATGTAGCCCCATATCTAACAAAACTATGACCTCCATCAGGACCAATCTCTACAGGGAAATGTTCCATATAACGAGTCATGAAAAACATAGAAAAATGACTCGCCTCATACAAACACACCCGTGTTTTTTGGCTGCCAAGTACCATGTACCTCAAACCATCCACTCAAATATGGCGTGTAATTTTACATGTCGAAAACAAATACATTCTTCATCCTTCCAGACTGGCATACATATGCAGAAATTCTTAGGAAGGGCGGGTGGAAAAGAAAGTGGCAAGTGGCAAAAGAGGGTTCAGATAGGGAGGAACAGTTAGCAATCCTGGCCAGAAGAGCCACCATCCCACAAAACAAGTTATTCAAGTTTGAAGCTCATAAACCATTGTATCAACTATACACAACAGGGATGTCAACATAAAGGTTGTTTTACTCCCCCGCCTCCTGTGCATCATATATCCGTTTACAGGTACAAAAATAAAAAGAAAAGAACCCCAAATAAAGGTATTCCCTTTTAGCGGAAAAATAAGCACCAGCACGAACCCAATTTTGCACAAAATGCGTAACTCCATTCCTGTACATTGCAAGAGTGTTGATAGTACATTCCAAACTACAAGACGACAACTTGAGGAAAAATTAAGCACCAGCATTTGTACCCGATTTTGCACAAAACACTTCATTCCTGTACAGTGCAGGAGTGTTGATAGTACATTCCAAAATACAACACGACAACTTGAGGGAGTAAAGCATTACAAATTACAATAGCACTGAGTTCTAATATTGTACATTCTTACTTGTCAGTGCCTCACGATGGCCTAGGATACCCTACTATAACGGACTACAGAGGAAAATTTGCAAGGCACCTACAGGCTTGGAGCATTATTTGCCACATATGTCAGTTCTTCAGGGGCCATCTTCTAGGGCTGAATAATAAAGCAAAGAATTAGATTACATAAGGAACATTGCCATGCTAGTCACTATTTTTNGGGGGGGGGGGGGGGGGGGTTGTACTGGCACACTCTTTTGTTCTCTCTCTAATCCCAGTTTAAGGTTGAGATGAACAGAGAAGAAAGATACTTACTACTTAAAATAAACCCTTGAAGTAGGCTCTGAGCTCTCTCTGCTTGCTCCGGAGTGCCTGATATTTGTATGATCTTCTCTGTTTCCTCAGGTCTATCCTCAATCAATTTAACATTTGCTCCTGACAACTGTCAGCAATAAAAATAATGTTACAATGATACTTGCTGTAAGCAAACGTGATTCTTAAGGAAAGTGGGTGCAATGAAGAAGCCAAACTGACCTCACTAATCTGAGCAAGCTTATTTCTTGATTTTGTTATCAGTTTGGGCACTGCGTGTGGAGGTATGACAACTTCCAATGTACTTCTCGTGACCAATGGTACATGCATTCTGGAAAAGAGAAATTTAGGTTCAAAGACAGCAAACTACCATGGTTTAAGATAAAACAGAGAATTGTTACCTATTCAATCCGCTTGGAATATCTTCACGGCGCTCACTTTCAATTTGCTTGGCTATTTCACTGGCAGATGCCCCAGTTTCCTACAGAGAAAACACCTTTTAATGGAATATAATAGGGGGATCCAACACCTATGAATCCAGCTATTAGACATTTCCTTTTTTTGATAAGGAGGTATTAGACATCTCCTGAGACAACTAAGGCTATTTGACAAGCTATTAAGTATTATCCAAGCTCATTAGGATGTAACAGCAAAGGTCGGGAATAAGAAAAATTAGATTCATCTGGAAACAACAACGACTGGCAATTAACTCACTTTTACTGGCTGTGTCATCAGTTTGGCTGGTGCATTTTGATAGATTGAAGTCTGAACATCATTCACATTGTAGTTTTGTTGAGAAGGAGATGTGTTGTTGACGGAAATTTTGTCTGCTCCAATATTATTCCTGGCTGGACTTGAGGCAGGTACTGCTGGTGAGGGTATATCCTTTTGAAAGAACTCCCGATAAGTGTAACTCCGAAGCCTCGATGTCACTTCAACAAGTGCTTCTCTAGCTGCTTTTATCTCTCCAACAATCTGGACAATTGAAGAATTACATACCACGTCCAGAAAAAACAATGAGTCCAATAACTGGACCCAGTACTGCTCTAACCAACAACAACAACAACAACAAAAAATCCCACAAGTGGAGTCTGGGGAGGGTAGTGTGTACGCAGACCTTGCCCCTACCCTGGGAGGTAAATTACTGCTCTAACCAATAATCTGAATTCTCTTAAAATCTCTTCTACACAACAGTAACCTATGCTATACTAAGACATTTAGAAAATTTAGTGGCAGCTGATAAAACTGCAGATACAAGATCTCTTCGTTGCACAACCCATGTATTTTGCAAAAGAAATGCACTGCCCAATTATGCACCATCTCTGGTGCATATATCAACTAAACAACGTGACAATCAAATTAGCTACATCAGTACCATTTTATCAGAAGAATAAAAGAAGATTGGCATCACCTGTATAATTTCATCAGTCCCTGAGACACATGGTGGAAGTTCTTCCTTTGGTAGAATCTGGACAGTAGCACCAGTTATTTTCTGCATGACAGATAATGGTCCATCTCTTCCTCCCAAGCATTCAACTTCATCTGTTTGCACAACTAAACGAGTTGTAATAACATTTTCCTTCTCTGGAACAAGATCAACAATGCGGGTTTGTATATGCAAAAGAGCTTCCTGAGCAGGAAACAGCTCATCATCTGGACCCTAAAAGACAAATATAAACCAGAGATCTTTCAGAAATTTTTAAACACCATTTTATAAAAGATAATTTTATGAGGCCTATGCTTGATAAAGTTAACAAATTCAGAAACAATGCTAAGGGGGAAGAAAGCTAGTGGAATCCTCTTCTCCCATACAGCAAACTAAAAATTACTCCCTCCGGTTCACAACAAATGACCACTTTGCTTTTAGCACGCCCATTAAGAAAATACTAAATTCTATACAAAAATACCTACTATGACTAAACTACCCCTAATTAAACATTTAATGTGAGGAGTAATAAAACTTTTTAGGGATATGTACATAGGGGTTATTTTGTAAAAACAAATTGAATTCTTTCTTGATTACATAACTGGACACTTATTTTGGACCAAAATGAAAAAAGAAACTGGTCGCTTATTGTGAACCGGAGGGAGTAAAACTCTAACAGCCAAAAGCAGCAATAACTTACTGTGATGTGAAAAAGAAAAAGGAGGATTACCTCATCAGACATAATGATTATGACCTGTTCGTTTGAGCTGGCAACAGGATTCAAAATCTTGACATCCACACCAATCTCATTCTGAAGCAACTCTATAATTCCATCTGATTCCCCAGCAACAGTATCAACCTTGTCAACTGGACATAGAATTCGAAACACAAGATCTTCAACATACATGACCTGCCCATTCTCATTGCCGGGAGCGTTTCCAGATTCAAAGGCATATCCAGACGAGGATGAGGAATAGTTGTTGCTTCGACCACTACCCATACCAGCAGGTAGCCTTGATCCAAAACTAGACCCATTTTCAGGCGCCCTGCGGGTTGTATTGTTCATGTGAGGAATAAATTCGTCATCAGGAGGAACGAACCGCTCAGGAGAATGTAGCCGACCAGGAAAGTGACTACGATCACGATGCTGGCTCTCCCTCAAGCGTGAGGAGATGATTTCTATGGCCTTTTTCACAGCATTCATTTCCCCAACTACCTGTACACAAACAGGTTTCAGACATACACAATGCATAACGCTACGCCGCACTACTAATGATTGCTTTTTAGGCATGCATTAGCTATCTAATAAAATCCACCACATTATTACATTTGCCACATCGTCCGGATAACGTTATACATAAATATCATGATTTATATGAAAAGCTCAGAATCATCAGGCACAAGAGATTATAAATCAGTAGCAGCAGTATTTTACCACTCTTTAATTAGAAATCTCCTCTTTGTAATCACAAAGGTAACTTTAAGAGCATTGTCTAAGAATTACTTTGATGTCAGTAATTATATCAAATCAACTATAAGGAAGCAAAAATAATTGCAAGTGAAATGATCCCTTTAGACCATATGAAAGCAATGAACTGCATTAATGTATCCATGTTCTTTGAAATATTTTTTCCAAAATCATTACTTGGACTTCAAGAGGAAAAACAATGTGATATGCAAATGTTTTGATGACTTTGGGAGGAAACATAAGCAGGATATGGTCCAATATAGAAATGTTTAGCCATCAAAACATAAATTGCTATGCTTAAACATATGACCGAAGAGTTTCAGCAGATATCTGCATGAATAGCTGGACCTACAAGTTCCTGAAGGGAATCAACAGTAAAGTTACTCTAATGGCTTTTAAAGCAAAATTCATTAGTGACAAATCAGAGTTAATTGACACCTTGTGGGTCTCTCAACTGAATCATTGGATAGAAGCTCATTTTTCAATGCATATTGACCTCCGAACAATAGGTAAATACCTGACATCAAACACTTCATCTGAAATACCCATTCTAGGCATTTTTAGATTGAACTACTCAGCAATATTGTACTGAGATGAGCTTAATGGAGTGACATGGACAGTGAGTATTCATAAAGCCGACCCCAACTTGCTTGGGATTGAGGCATCATAGTAGTACAACTACTTGTTGTTTGTAGATACACTAGTCAGCATATAGCAGAAAGCAATTTTGTTGTCACATGTAATATCAATCTCGCCCCAATACTAACCGAACTTGGGAAAATAAATATAGGTGCTCAAAAATTATGGCATAAAACATTAGCCATTCATTAAAATATCATTAGATATTAGTTATCTTATCCAATTCAATTCAGAATATCTTCATTGCCGTATCCTATCTGGACTCGGGTATCATCGAATCTCATTGTCAACTGAACTAGTGTTCATTTCTACTTAAGATACATGTTCGTTCTCCAACTTCCTGAGTGACAAGTGACCTAGTGTTCATTTCCACTTAAGATACATGTTTGTTCTCCAACTTCTTATGCAGTATCAGCTATCCTTTTTCAGTTCCAACAATCATACAAATCAGTTCTAGTTCCCAATGGTAAGAGTATTTATTTTTAAAAGTTATCTTTGTCATTAGTTTTTTCTTTGTTTCAGCAACTATATCAGTGCTTCAATTAATGGTATGGTTCTGGTCACATTGTCGACAACGATGCACAAAGTCACGGTCTAATTCAAATTAACCAAGACAAATCCATATGGAGACTTTAGAAAACTCCAGGAGCAGTGCATGAAACTGAGGTATTTGGTATTCTAACCTGAACAATCTCCTCTGACATCGAAACGCAACGGGGCAAAGTGTGATCTCTCGGCAGAATTCTAATATGAGTCTTAGTCTCCATCCTCATTTGCTCAATAATTTTCCCTCCTTTCCCAAGCAAACACCCCACATGCATTCTTGACACCACGAGCCTCGTCACTGCACGATTATTCCCACTAAGTCCCCTCATCCTAAACTCCTCTTCCACTTCAACACCACCACCACCACTGTACCCTCCATCACTATCCAAAATCCTCTCATGTATCAACAGCAAAGCTTCCTGAGCTGGCGAAAACGCAGGCATTCTACCGTCCGGGTCCCGCCTCCGCGTATCCGAAATCTCAATGATCCGTTCATCGTCTCCCGGTATCAGTTCATGCACATTCACCCACGCCCCAGTATGTTGCCTAATCGCCTTAATAATGCTACCTGATTTCCCAATAACACCACCCGCCTTAACATCGTGGCACAAAATCCGATAACTGGTAGTAACCATTAATGAAGGGTCTTGCATTTTCCGTCCTCCTCCTCCGCCGCCGCCGCCGGTGAGGGAACGGCGATGGTGAGTAGGAGCATAATGGTGATTATTACCGTGAGGATTGTTGTTGTACCTCTGTTTAGTCCTGGGTAAGTTGTTCTCGGAATCGTAGTCTTGGTCGTAATAGTATCTCTTAGATCTTGATCTGTCCATGTCCTTTTAGGGTTTCAATATCAAATCTGGAAGCGAAATTAAAGGTATTAGAGTAGTGTTAGGGTTTTTGTTGAGAATCGTGTACTGTTTTGCTGTAATTTGTTCAAAAACCCTAGAGAAGGGGAGAAAGGGAAACTGAGTTCAGTAGAGCCAGTGATGATGAAGAAAATGTACATAATACCGAAGCTTCAGCTTATGCTCCTCCATCTGCTGCTGTTCATCATTTTTAACTTTAATGCTTTTGTAGATTCAATTTTTGTTTGCTTTACTTTCTCTATTTGTGTGAGCAGCTGCAGCTGCTGCTGCTTTTTATAATCGCGATTCTTCTTCCTTTTGGTGGGGCGTGGGGGAGTGGGTGCGTGTAACTCACGTTCCCCACTTTTAGCGTCGTCGTTTAAGTGTTTGAGTGTACGTTATTAAAATTTTATTTAAGGAAAGACCGAAGCTTCGTTCTTTTGGACTTCTAGTCGTACCATGTTACTTGCTTATGTGAGCAGTATGTATTTTGCTATTTTAGGGTTGTCGCTTTTTCCCTCAAGACTCGTCTTCTGTACTAGTTTTCTCCTAAGATTTTAGCTCGCTCTATTTCATTTAGCAGTATTTGTTTTATAAACTCCTACATAACTATTTAATTTTTACTTTTACCGTTGTCCTTTTAGGAGAATCTTTCAGGAGCTAAAATTATTTGTGTTGCAGCAATATTTTTTATTTTCTTACACATTAAACTTATGTGTCAAGAAGTGTTGTTCACTTTGTGTACAGGTAAAATCGGCATGGAGTTTTTTTCCGATTTTCCGATGAGAGAACAAAGGGGGAGCACGGCTCGACGTGATTAAAATCGAGGCCAGAAACCCCCCTGAATCGAGACGCAGGAAGGATGAACGATGTATTTGTGATCAAACACGGCAAAGGGACGTATCCCGGACCGAGTATGGCTTCCGAACCTCAGGAGATGCGGTGAACAGTTATACATGACAGATAGGGGGCCGTAATATTCTCCCTCAACCGGATATTACGGTGCAAATCCCATTCAATATCAATTGTAGAACAACAATTACCGAAAAAAGAAGATTTTTACCTCTTTTAGACTTGTACTCAGACTGAAATTCTCCTACTATATAGAGGGGAGGTTTTTCTTTGATATAACACATTGTAACACACAATTCAATCCAATAAAAGTTTACTCTTGTCTTCTGGCTATTGTTCAAGGCATTATAAACTTGTTCTTTTATGCGCGCGACCGAGCTTGTATCGAGGGTCCGATCGAGGATGAGCTCCACTGTTCAATCTAAGACCAGGCTTAGTCATTACATTACGATTGGTTTGATCGTTTATTTTATCTTTAATTCATCTATATGCTATTTTTTAATCATTTGTATTGAATTAAACCGCATATCCTTTAAACCGAGTACAAATTTAATTGTTACTCATTTCTGGGTTAAACAATTTGGTGCTCAGCGTGGGGCTAAGTATAATAGTGGTGATTTGATACGAATCTCCCTATATTTACGATTTTTCTTTGAAATCTTAAATTCTAGGTCAACCTAAAAATGTCCAACTCTCAATCCGCTCACTTGAACGTTGACGCTAAGTCAGGCCATCACTGCGAACATAACAATGTGGTGCCTGGTAATGATGTGCCTCCTGTCGGTCTCAATGGTGTCCCAGCCGCTGACCTGGTCGATGCTAACTCGCAGGTGACCATCAACATCAATTTACCAACTGATCCCGAGAACAGTGTTCGCGGGGGACCCCGGCCAGCGACTCGAGAAGCGCCAGAAGGTGAAGATGATGGGATGAGCCTACGATTAATTTCGAAATGTTGCAGGCTCAACAAGTGGCAATAGAACAGCTGCAGAACCAAAGGCATGCCCTAAAAGGGTCGAACCCGAACAATCTCGGGAAAACACTCCACGAGACGAACAAGTCGCCATGAGACTAGGTGAAGCCAAGCCCGAAGAAACTTCTGAGGTAATAAAGATGTTTGAGGCATTAACAAAACGGGTGGAGTCATGCGAGAAAAAGATGGAGGCTAATGACAAGAAGGTGGAAACGTACAACTTCAGGGTCGATCAGATCCCCAGAGCACCTCCGATAATGAAGGGACCGGACTCCAAAAAACTTATCCAGAAGCCATTCCCCCGGAGTGCGGCACCGAAGATGAGCCCAAAGAGGTTTTGAATTCCTGACATTCCCAAGTATAATGGGACCACAGATCTAAATGAGCATGTAACCTCCTACACATGTGCAATAAAAGGGAACAACTTGGAAGATGACGAAATCGAGTCGGTGTTGCTGAAAAAGTTTGGTGAAACTTTGTCCAGGAGGCGATGATATGGTACCACAACTTGCCTCCAAATTCCATTGACTCGTTTACTATACCTGTAGATGTTTTCATAAAGGCCCATGTCGGATCCATCAAGGTCGAGACCAGGAAGTCGAAACTTTTCAAGGTCAAACAAAGGGATAACGAGATGCTCAGGGAGTTGATGTGAAAGTAACACGTCACTCACGGTCACAAGAATGAAGATTGCTGATAGTTAAGAGAGGAAGTTGCGGTCCAGGTATTAAATGAGTTCAATATGGAATATGAGGCCACGAAAGGAGAAATAATTTTATCGGTAACCACTGCCTGGACAACCCAAAAAATGATGTTCTACGTGATCGAAGGGGATATAAAGTACAACGCTTTGTTTGGAAGGTCATCGTTCCACAACATGAGGGCGGTACCTTCGATCTTACACCAGGCGCTGAAATTTCCCACGCCGGGGGGAGTCAAAATGGTCTACGTAGAACAGTCGTCCACAAGGAAAATGTTCGTTGTAGATAAAGTGATCTCGGTGCCCACGATCTCGACATCAAGAAGCGATGAACCAACCAAAGAAGAAGAGACTAAATAGCAATCAAGGATACCGGTCTCAGCTGAACCAGAGAGACGCGAAGAAGAATGAGCAAACTATGAGGACGGTTATGGTGTCCCTAGATCATTCGTAGCTCCCAATGACATTGACGCCACCAAATCAACGGTCAAGTATTTGGAGCGAGTTATATTAGTCGAGCACCTACCGGATCGAAAGGTATACCTAGGCACAGGGATAACCCCCGAGCTCAAGAAAAAAACTTATTAATTTTCTTAAAGCTAACGCCGACTGTTTTTCTTCGCCCCATCTAGACATGACAGGGATCCCATTGGAGGTTGCCGCTCACCAGTTGAGTTTGGACCCAAAGTTCCATCCGGTCAAGTAGAGGAGAAGGCCACAGTCCGAGATCAAAGATGAGGTATCAAACTTCTAAAAAGGTTCTATCTAGGAAGTTAAATACCCGGATTGGTTAGCTAACGTAGTGATAGTACCTAAAAAAGGAAAGAAACTAAGAATGTGTGTAGATTATATGGACCTAAACAAAGCATGTCTAAAGGATTTCTTCCCTTTGAAGTACAACGTGAAGCTAAACCTGGAGAAGTGTGCATTTGGTGTCGGTTCGGGAAAGTTTCTCGGGTTCATGGTATCTAATCGAGGGATAGAGATCAACCCCGACAAATTAAAGGCCATAAAGGATATCATCGTAGCTGACAACGTCAAGGCATTTCAAAGACTGATCGGGTGGATAGTCATGTTGGGTCGATCGAGATTGTCAGATAAGAGCCATCGGTTCTTCTCACAATTGAAAAAGAAGAACAATTTTTCTTGGACTTCGGAGTGCCAGCAAGCTTTGGAAGAACTAAATCGATACCTGTCGAGCTCCCCTTTGTTGCACACTCCGAAGGGGGATGAACAAATGTACCTTTACTTGGCGATTTCCGAGGTGGCGATAAGTGGTGTCCTAGTCTGAGAGGAAGAAGGTACACAATTTCATATTTATTATGTTAGTAGAACCCTAGGCGATGTCGAAGCAAGGTATCCTCACCTAAAAAAGTTAGTGCTCCCCTTACTATGCGCTTCTAGGAAACTAAAATCGTACTTTCAATGCCACCCCATATGTGTCGTGACCTCTTACCTGTTGAGGAATGTCATGCATAAGCCCAAGCTCTCGGGCCGGCTGGACCAATGGGTCATAGAGATTAGCAAGTAAAATATCAAATATAAACCCTGGATTTCCATAAAGTCTTAGATTTTGGCGGACTTTATGCCGGCCTTGATACCCGAAGTTGAAAGGGAATTGTTGCTCGCTTCGGGGGCCAATTCGAGAATCTGGACCCTATTCATAGACGGTGACTCCAATGCAAATGGTTCAGGGCTCGTATCATGTTAAAACCACATACGGGTACCCTATTTAGAGAGTCTATTAGAATTGTAAAATTGAATAACAATGAAGCCGAGTATGAAGCTATAATTGCAGGTCTATAACTAGCTAAGAGCCTCGGGGCCGAAGTGATCAAAGCCAAATGTGACTCCCTCCTCGTTGTAAATCAAGTCAACGGATGCTAGATGTTTAGGTCCGAAAGATACCGAATACGCCATGAGGCAAGCCTACGAGCGCACGTGCAGGAACCATTCAGATGCGAAATCCTTGGTTCAAAAGTTGATCAGAGTTGGCTACTACTGGAATGAAATGGAGAAGGATGCGAAAAAATTCGTACAAAAGTGAAATGAGTGTCAAAGACACGCCCCGATGATTCATCAACCAGGAGAGATGCTTCACCTGGTCCTGTCACCATGGCCGTTTATGAAGCGGGGAATGGATATTGTCGGTCCCCTGCCATGGGCGTCTGGTAAGGCCCAATACATACTACTCATGACCAATTATTTTTCTAAATGGGTCGAGGATCAGGCGTTTGAGAAGGTCCGGGAAAAGAAAGTCATCAACTTTATCTGGGATAACATAATTTGTCGATTTGGGATGTCGGCCGAAAACGTTTGCTATAATGGAAAACAATTCGTCGGCAACAAGATAAGTAAGTTTTTCGAAGACCACAAGATCAAGAATATATTATCAATGCCTTACCACCCTAGTGGGAACGGGTAAGAAGAATCGGCGAACAAAACTATACTCCAAAGCCTGAAAAAGAGATTGACTGATTCAAAGGGAAAGTGGAAGGAAAACTTGCAAAAGTCTCGTGGGCATACCATACGACTTTGAAGTCGAGTACCGAAGCGACCTCCTTCTCTATAGTTTATGGGGCGGAAGCCTTAGTACCAGTCGAGGTAGGGGAAACGAGCCTCAGGTTCCAGTATGCTACCGAAGTGTTAAACGGCAAGGCCATGACCACGAGCCTGGAATTATCGGGCGAAAGGCAGGAAGCCGCCCTGGTCCGGTTGACAGCCCAGAAGCAGCGAGTAGGAAGGTACTATAACCGAAGATCCAACCTTTGACATTTTCAAGTCGGGGACTTGGTATTGAGAAAGGTAACACTACACGCCAGGAACCCAAATGGCGGGAAACTAGTCCCGAAATGGGAAGGACCGTATAGAGTTGTCGGAATAACCAACAAAGGCTCGTATAAACTCAAATCAGGAAACAGTGTACAACTACCGAACAACTGAAACGTGGCGCACTTAAAGCGGTACTACTGCTAAGATACAAACTCAATTCCCTTTTTTATTTTTGTTATATTACGGACTAACTTATGCAGGTACTCGACCAAGGACAAATGTGACTATTAGGTCTGAAAGCACGTGTTGTACTTATTTTTCCTTGAACCAATTTTGTCCCGAAGTGGGTGTTTTGGCAAGGTTTTTAACAAGGCAACAGTAAAACGTGCTACCTTAGTTTCGAAGATCGACCTTAAACCAGAATTGTTGATCGCTTGCACCAAACCAACAACATCCGAGCCCTCACAAGTTCGGCCTCAAATACTTGGGACCATTACCCCTAGGTTAAGACCTTTAGAAAGGTCAAATTTTATATGTCAATATCCAAGGCTTAATGGTTAGGATTTATTCTAAGGGTCAACAGTCAAACGAATTGTGCCCATATAGCCCGCTCTGATTATGTACTCTACATATAAAAAATGAAAGAAATCTTTGCTTCCTTCATACTTTATTACTACGTATTTCATTTTGTCGATGTTTCACAACGGATCCTAGATCCTAAAGCCCACGTGCTACCCTGACTTTAGGGACTGTCATCCAATAAAATGAAAAAAATCGGATGACCCGGGCTGTCGAAATCCGGAGGCACCAAGCCTATTAGGAAGTTTCCCAATATGAAAGTCTATGGCCACCTTAAAACAGCTCATAGACGTCCAAACTCCGTACTCAGAAAGTAAGGATTTTACGTATAATCAAAACCTAATAAAAGGTTTACCCTTGGCAAAAACATCGTCGTATATGACTAAAACATTTAAACATCTTAAAGGCGTTCGATTTTATTGAAATTTTGAAGCCACAATTAATCAAAAATTGCCTTCAAAATCGGGCCCCACTCGGACCTCCGAAGAATGGATGCTTCAGATTACGTTTGATTCTATGCTAAGGCATTACAGACGATATAAAATGGCAAACAAATGTTGAAAAGTAAAAGCATGATGTTGCCAAAGGGAATTTTACATACATGTCTCAATAACATTTACAAAGGCATGATAAAATGGCATCAAAATAAACAAGAACGAAAAAATGTACAAAAAGTGAAACAAAAAAGAACTAAAGCATCTACGCCTGATCTTCACCGGAGCTCGACTCAACACCGGAACCTTCAGAATCTTCGGAGCCTTCGGGACCTTCAGTCTCAAATAGTTCCTTTGCCTCGACCTCGAGCCTCTTGGCTCTTCGATCTCGACCGATAGGTCATAACCTCGAGCATGGATCTCCTCGAGGGTCTTCCTCCGGGACAACCGCTTTACATACTCGGTCTTCATCTTTAAGTGGACCTCGACTACCTCCACATTGGCTTTATACTGGGCCAGAATTTCTTCAACCTCGGAGGAATCAACGAGATTGCCTCTAATTTGGACTTCAGCGTAGTATATTCCTAGCCAAGGGCATCTTGTTCCAAGGCGGCTGAAGCCAATTGTGCCCGGAGTTCGTTGTTTAGCCGAGACCACTTGTATGCTTTATCCTTTTCCACCAGGAGTTGGTCCTTGACCGATGTCATCTCCTCTTCTATGGCCTCTTTTTTTGAAGCCAGCAGGTCCATCTTGACCTTTAGCACCTCGACCATGGTCTTAACCTCATCCATCTCAACCCGAAGCTGGTCAATCAGGTCTATCTTATTTTGGACCTGCGAGGTTGCGTCATTAGTCATAATGAGTAGCTTCTCGTTTTAATCATAAAAATCCTTACTTTCTTGACTGGATCGGCATGATCCTGTTTTACGGACAAAGCCTCCTTTTGTGCCTTTTCCAGCTCTGCTCGGAGAATCAGGAGGTCCTTGAGAGCCTCGTCTTGTTGTTCGCTGAGAGTTCTGTACATGTCCTTCTTCTAGACCTGCTCTTTGAGCTCGAACTCAAGTTAGTTGATTTCTATTCAGAATCAAAAGAAGCTTTCATGGTGGAGCACCGAAGCCTGAAAAACAATAAGGTCGTTAAAACATGCTAAAACTAAGCAAAATTTCCAAAGGATACAAGGAGTAAACACCATACCTGGTTCAGCGCCTGTTGCGCCTCGTTGAAAAAGCTCGATGTGCCTACTTCATTTGTCTTCGCCTGGTCTTCCTCGGTCACCGGGTATCAAAGATAGCTGACCATACCCACCGGGGTGGACAATGCCCGGGCATCCATCGAGATAGTAAGAACGACCGTTCTTTTACGATCGAGATCCACTCAGGGAAACGAACGACCTCACTACCTTCGAGCTCGATCTCGGCTCACCCGTCCCCTGATGGCACGTCCTTTTTGGGACCTTCAAGTGACCAAGCCGGAATAGTCCTCCAACATGCTCATGTCCATGCCGTCAAAGGACATGTTGAGGGCATCATCTGTGCCCCGTGTCGTTTCGTTTGTTTTCTTTATCGGCTTGAGCCTCTTCGAGCATGGACTCTATGTGGGATGGGGTTTCTGTGATGTCAATGGAACCAGATACTTCCTTCGGGGCAGGATCGGATTCTCGAGAGGTTGTGGCCTATGATTCTCCTTCGGGTTCCCGAGCTAGAGGAAATCGAGCTCTCGGTCACCTTCCCTGACTGCATCCTACTCTCCCTCGTTGATGGTCGATCGTGAGCAATGAGATCAAGATCGTCGTCATCTGGGTAATCCCTGAGTCGGAGGAGGGAATCAGAGTTTGACACCCTGACTTTGGTGTTATTTTTGTTGCTTTTTTATATCCGAACAACAACCTTCTTATTCTTTACCTCGGCGTCCAGGGAGTTAGAGGATTTCCTCTTTTTTCTTATTTTTCTCCTCCTTTGCAACAACTCCATATTGTCCCGATACGTAGGGTTCAACAAGCGAGGACGAGGCCTCATCCTCGTCCAATGGTCGAAGCTCAGTGGTCTTGGGCAAACATGTGAAAGGGAAAAAAGACTTAGAAAATATAAAATTTAAGTATTTAAATGTAATTATTTGGGAAGAAAACTCACCGTGGGAACGGGCCTCTCACTTTCCCTTCGAGAGCTTGCGCCATTCGCGCTCGAAGTAAGACATTTGTTTGCAAATCCTCTCGATCTACTCCTTGAAGCATGGGACTGCATTGGGAACTTGGGTGACTGCTACACAATGGTAGATGCATGCAATTAGAAAATTAACAAAAGAAAATAGCAAGCACTGAAGAAGGAGAAGACTTACGGGATGAGTTCCACTTTTCAGGGAACAGTAGAAATTTGGGGTGAATGAGGTCTTCGATTTTCACCCGAATGACCTCTCCTGTAAACCTCGATCTCGATCTTCATCGATGATCGAGAATGTAGCTTTACTTGCTCGATGAACGAGCTTGATCAACCCCTAGGATGATTCGAGGAATGAAGCAGATGGTTGAGGGTGAACCGAGGTGCTTCAGGATTTTTTAGAAAGTGGCGGAGGAGGATTATGATCCTTCAAAAGGATGGGTGAATCTGTCCAAGGCAAACCTCGTACCTTTTGCAGAAGCCGAGAATTAGAGGGTCCACCAGGGCGAGCCTAAAGGGGTAAGTAGAAATACTTAGATACCCTTCCACGTGAGTGGTAATATCTTCGTTGGACCCGGGAATGGCCACCTCCTTGCCCTCCCAGTTGAAGTCCACCCGGACTTTGGGGATTATATCTATGGTGTACCTTCATACCCCATCGCCTCAATCTTGCTTATTGGAAGTCTTCTTGACTTTGAATTCATTTTCAATAGAACAAACTCCATGAACGAAACTCTTCAAATAAGGCTCCAAGACTACTCAGGAACGATCACCTCGGCATCTGTGTTCAGGTTAGAAGTTGAAGGAGCTATTTGTTGAGGCACGAATTTGGAAGTTTTTGCCATAGGATTATGGAAATATGAAGGTTTTAAGAAAAATATGAAGGTTTGAAGATGGGGATGAAGATATGAAGGTCTGGTTTGAAGATTTAAATAAGCAAGAAGATATGAAGATGAAAATATGAAGATCTAAGAAGCAACGTATGAAGATTTGAAGGGGTTAGATTTAGGTGAAAAATTTGAGGGTAAATCAAAGAGTTCTGGAATCGGAAAGTAAAAAAGTGAAAAAGAGGTCAGACCTTTTATAGAGGAAGGATAATCAATGTGTGGCGTTTCGCATTCGAGGATAGTCAATCAGCGGCTGACACGTATCCGAAGTCAGAACGATGCTACTGATGGGACGATTCGTTGACCCGTTAGCTCGGTTGTAATGTACATATGAGGAACCGGGGTTAATTTATCACTTCCTGATGCTTTGATATATCTACTCTCTGGAAGATGAGGGGACTATATGTGTATGGGAAAAATCTAGGGTAGAGTTTTCCCCGATGAGAGAACAAAGGGGAAGCATGGCTCGACATGATTAAAATCGAGGCCAGAAACTCACCGAATCAAGACCCGGGAAGGATGAACAATGTATTTGAGATCGGACACGACAAAGCGACTTATCCCAGATCGAGTATGGCTTCCGAACCTTGGGAGACCCGGTGAACGGTTATGCATGACAAATAGAGGGCCGTAATATTTTCCCTCAACCGGATATTATGGTGCAAATCCCGTTCAATATCAATTATAGATCACCAATTACTGGAAAAAGAAGATTTTTACCTTTTTTATACTTGTACTAGGACTGAAATTCTCCTACTATATTAAGAAAAAAAAATTCTTTGATATGACACATTGTAACACGCAATTCAATCCCATAAAAGTTTATTTTTTCCTTTTAATTATTGTTCAAGGCATTACACACTTGCTCTTCTTTGAACGTGTGACCGAGCTTGTACCGAGGGTACGAGCTCCACTGTTCAATCTAAGATCGGGCTTGTTCATTACATTGCGATTGGTTTGATTGTTTATTTTGTATTTAATTCATATATCAGTTATTCTTAATCATTCGTATTGTATTAAACTACATATCCTTTACATCGCGTACAAATTTAATTGTTACTCATTTTTTGGGTACACACACTTAAATAGTGTCAAACAAATTGATACACAATATATTTTTAGAACTTTCAGTGTAACTTTATTGTGGTAAGAATATGGTTTGGATTTTTATTCTTCTAAAGCGGAAGAGTATAAAGAGAATTAGAACATTATTCCTTAATATTTTCTCAAAAAGTCTATGAAAATCCAATTTTTAACCTCAGTTACGTAGGATAAGTTTTCAAACATAATTGAATCAAATCTTGGAACACTAAATACATCAATATCGTTACGTGGAACGATACAAATTACATCACATCTAGTTGACTTAAAGTACATTCCATCTTAAAGCGATGAAATTTGCGTTTCGTGTATAAACTCATGGGAAAAAGTACTTATCTGAATGAACTTATAAAAATCACTCGTTTCATTTTACAACACCAACTACTCCATCAATTATAGTGCAATATAGATAGATAAAATAATGCTTCTTTCTTTGCATTTGACTTGGATATCAATTTTGCTTCGGTTCAAGAAATTTATTTTTTTGGTGTTTTCAGAAATTCATGTCGGTGAAAAATGATACTCCATAAATTCTAATTGTGTTGACAATCTATAAATCATATTATCCAATAGATGAAGAACAAATAAAATGAATCATTTTAATAAAAAGGAGAGAAAATACCTAGCTTTAAGACCACACCAACCTTAGATACATATCTCTGGTGGTAAACGCATTACTTTTAAGTATTTTAGATTTGTTTGAAGTTAATATTAATTTACTTTCATGTTCATGTATTAGTTGATTCAAATGAGCATTTATTGTGTAATAAATAGAAAAGCACTTCAATTTTATTTTTTTAATTGTCTAAATAGAGAAAAAAAATTAATTAATTAGACCAAATTTTTCGTCTAATATTGTTAAACTGCAATCTCTCCCTGTGAGTTAGTGGTGAGATATTATATTGACACTCTGTATTGACGCTAATGTAACCATAGTAATAACAATACAAAGCCTTACTCTTTCTTTCTCGTAGAAAGAGAAACTCTACCTTCTCTCTAGGACTTACTCCCATGAATACAACCGCTATTACACCACTCATACCACCGGAACCATCGGACAAGAACAACCATATGGAAGTGGAAGAAAAACCGCCATATTCCTATAAAAAAATGCTTCTCGATAAACCGGTAATTCACCAAAATGATTACTATGAGGAAGATATCACCATAATCATCAAAGATGATAAGGGAAAAAACATTGAAGGCTCAATCCCCCTTTCCCAGGACGACATGAAACGCCTTTACTTCCCATGGCATTTCTCTGTAATCATAAAGGTCTATGGACGTAGAATGCCACACCAATATCTTCGATCTAAACCAATTGACTTATGGAAACCATCCGAACAGTTAATCTTGATCGACCTAGGATGGAATTTCTTCATCGTCAATTTAGTCTAGAAGAAAATATGGCTAAAGCACTACATCTAGGACCATGGTTTGTCTCTGGAAATTTCCTTTCCGTCAGAAAATGGGAACCCAAATTTGTTCCACAAGAAGATACCCTCTCTACCACAACTATTTGGATTCGTCTCCCACAACTTCCAACAGAGTTCTACGACAAAGAAATATTAGAGAAAGCTGGCAGGAAACTAGGCAAACTACTAAAAATTGTTTCATGCACCTCCTTCACTTTGAGAGGAAGGTACGCACGCATATGCATTCAAATGTCTTTAAAAACCTCAGTGGAAACATCCGTAATAATTGGAGACCACAAGCAAACAGTGATTTATGAGGGAGAAGGCACACTATGTACAACTTGCGGATGAATTGGGCAAATATCGAGAAATTGCAACTACAAATAAATGCAATCACCCATGCCACAAGAAGCACCAGATACCTAAGGAAAAAACATGAAACAAGGGGAGGGGAATGAATGGAAGACAGAAACCTTCCCAATAAGGAAAAAGTCGGATCAACAAAAGGTGAAAGAGAGGAACAATGGATCTGTAAACAACCAACACCATGCATCACAAGCACAACGGATCCAGGTAAACATGTTTGACGCAAACTTAGGTAAGTTCCTACAAACTAAAATTGTGCAATACAATTCTAAGTCAAACAATCCCAGACCAAAATTTTACAACAGGCCCAACGGCCCAACCAATAAACAAAGCCACATCCCCCACTCCCCTGCAACACCTTCCACGAGGCCCCAACCAAAACATAACGCCAAACGCAAGGCAGGAATGGGGCCCGAGGAAACTGATCTCCACCCTTGACCCACACATCGACACCCATAACGAGGCCTATGCTCTAGGCCCAATTATTGATGCAAAAGATGTCAACCTTAGGGTATTGGATCACAAGGCCGACCACTATCAACCAATTAGGGCCTACACCCAATTGGATACTCCCAGCCCAAATAATCACCCTTACCCAAACACCTACGCGTCCCCTACCTCTCTCTCAGAGAAAGCCTCTAATGGGGAAAACTCAACACATCCCATGAACACTCGAGTGCCTCATCTGAAAACCCACTCAAACTTAGGTGAAAAGACATTTACCGTCCATTCCACAAGATACCACATTAATTCTGAATCCCTCTCCCCAGATACAATAATCGATGCCTCATACACTGACCAAGATTTGACATCAAAGGACACTATTATGAATCAATCCATTAATATAATCCCCCTCATTACCCAAAGTAGCAAATAAAAAAACACAAAAAAAAATGCCACCCACCATTGTGACCTCGCTGCCACTACCACCAGACCACCTACCAGCATCCTAGCTGGAGGTAGCGTTACAGGGACAGGGGTTAGCCTACAATTTTACCCTAGGAAATCAACAAGTGACCTTGATTTTCAAGAATCCAGCACATTTGGCGAGGGTAATGGTGGAAACACTAAACAAGGCCTTGGCTGCCTTTGCTCCATGCCTATGGCAGACAATGGAGAATAATGGCAACATGCAACCGAACGTCGATCCACCTCTGCTCAACAACCTAATGTCCTAAGCCTTCCAGTCAATACCATTCTTCCCAGATCCGGATCCAGCAGCGTCGCCGGTCTTTGTGACTATTGAACCCCAAATCCACCAGGCCCCATCATTTTGTGCTCAACCAAAGAAGAGACCATCTCCACCACTAGGCAACATCACAAGGGAAATCAACAAGGCCTTAAATCTCCTGAAAAGTAAAAGCCCACCAGAAATGTAAGGAACAACCTATGGTCCCCTTCGCACAGACTCTCTACTACTTGACTTAGTTGGGGCGATAGAGTTCAATGTAAAGACCAGCGAAGTACTAGTCTTGATGTGCCCAAGAACGATGACCAAATGTGGACTGAGCCTAGTGTATCACCACTCCCAAGGAGTGACCAAGTCGCTTCTCAGTCTGACTCTAGTCCTCAACATGAGGGGAAAGACTCAAACGACTCCAAAGAGGACTCCATAGGGATTGGAGAAACCTCATGAAAGCCAGTTCCCACACATCCAACCACCCCTAATGAACTACATCATATGGAATGTTAGGGGTGGTAACAACGCTGAATTCAAGAGTCACTGCATGGATATGGTCAAGCTCCACAAGCCAGCTATGTTGGTACTACTAGAGACCAAGATGGCTGCCCACAGAAAACTGGCAGAGGAACTGCAGTTTGACCTAATAATATGATCTCCGGCTATTGTTTTATCTAGGGGACCGTGCTAATATGGTAAGAATCTAATGTTAGTGTAGAAGAGGTTCCACCATCCTTCAAGGTATCTATTCCATGGTTAAAGTACTCCTTGACCACACCCCTTGGTTATTTTCTGCCATTTATGCCTGTAATATTTTAGCTAACAGAAAGTTACTCTGGGAGAGCTTAGTTACTATCTCCAAAACCTCCATAAACAATTGTGGGAGGGGAATTCAATGAAGTCTTGAAAACTAGGGATAAATTTGGGGACAACCCAATAAACCATAGTCGTAGTAACTTGTTTTGGAATTGCCTTAATGAATGCAAATTATTAGACTTAGGCTACAAAGGTAGTAAATTCACGTGGACAAATAAAAATACAAGAATAGGACTTGTCTTATTCTTGAAAGAATAGATAGGTGTTTTGCCAATGAGAGTTGGACTTCCCAGTACCCTGAGGCTATTATGATACACCTTCCTAGGACCCACTCTGATCACTGCCCCATCCAAGTAGTACTAAAAAGGCATTCATTCAATAATTCCACCAGACCTTTTAGGTTTGAATCAATGTGCACTAGCCACCCAACCTTTCCCAGTATCATCAATGAGGCTCCC
>ML316061.1:0-10507 GCA_005239505.1 Nicotiana paniculata | reverse complement strand
CCCCCAATTCCACCCTAATCCAATCCACTGAGTCTTTTAAGAGGATTGTGATCCAGTGGAACAGAAACACTTTTGGCAATATATTTCATAAAAAAAAAAAGAATCTTAGTTAGAATTTCAGGATCCAAAAATTCCCTAATTATTAGTTCAACAACTATTTGTTAAATCTGGAAAACAACCTGACCAATGAGCTAGATTCCATCCTCAAAAATGAGGAGGATTTCTGGAAGCTCAAATCTAGAATTAATTGGCTTAATTATGGGGATGCCAACACTAGATTCTTCCACACTTCACTCTCAATAGAAGAAGAAGAAACAAGATCTTGTCCCTCAAATAAGAGAGTGGAAATTGGCTCTATGATCAAGGAGACATCAAGTCATACATATTGTCCTTCTTCAAAAACCTCTATACCTCCTCACACTCACAAGCTCCTATCTTCACCACCAACCATATGACCATGACCCATACCCTATCTGACTCTCAAAGAGATAGACTGGACAGGCCCCTTGAAATGGGAGAAATAAAAATGGGCATCTTCTTCTTCAAGCCCTCCAAGGCTCCTGGACCCGATGGCATCCATCTCTTATTCTACTAGAAGTACTAGAGCATTAAAGGTAACTCGGTAACTGACTTCTGTAAGCAATGATTCACTACTAATTCCATGGATGAGACCATGAATCAATCTCTGCTTTGTCTTATTCTAAAGTGCCCCCAAGCTTCCATGGTCAAAAACTTCAGACCAATTGGACTTTGTAACAAAATCTACAAGTCCATCACTAAGATCATTGTAAACATAATCAATCCAATGCTTCCTGACAGAATTGGCCCTAGCTAGGCCAGTTTCCTTTCAAATAGGAGAGCTTCTGACAATGTTATCATTGTGCAAGAGTATAATACACACTTTAGGTCTATTTTGAGGACCATGTGAGCTTGTTCCCTTTTTTTTTTTTTGACTTTGACAGGCTAGAATGGTCTTTCATCAGGGACACCCTCCATGCTTTCAACTTTCCCCCTGGGATGACCAAGTTAATTATGTCTTGCATCAGCTCTTCCAGCATCTCAATCTCAATAAATGGAGGTAAAACTGAAGCATTCAATCCCTCCAGATGCATCAAACAAGGGGACCCCATATCCCCTTACCTTTTCATCATGTGTATGAAAAGACTCTCCAGGTCAATTGACTAAGCAGTGTTGGACAACCAATGGCAACCTATAAGTATTAGTAGGTCTGGCCCAAAAATCTCCTATATTTTCTTTGCTGGTGACCTTACTCCGTTTGCTAAGGCAAACAATAGGAAATGCACCACCATATATTCTATCATGTAGTCCTTCAATGAGAACTTTGGACAAAAAATCAACCTCACTAAGTCCAGAGTACTCTTCTCCTCTAATACTACCTAGGACACCATGGAATGTCTAACTAGTGCACTATAAATTCAAGCTACTACCTCCTTTGGTAAATACCTTGGTTTTCTTATGTTCCATAAGAGATCCATTTGCTCTAACTTTCAGTTCATAATAGACAATATGCAATCCAAGCTGGCTGGCTGGAAAACAAATTGGCTCAACATGACTGCTATGACCATTCTGGCTAAATCATCCCTTAATAATATCCCTAGCCATGTCATGCAATATATCAATTTGCACACAAAAATCACCAAACAAATTTACAAAATTCAGAGGAATTTCATTTGGAGCACTACCCTAAATAGGAAAAAAATACACCTGGTTATTGGGATAGGGTCACAAGAAGAAGGCCAATGAGGGGCTAGGGCTACAAAAAGTAGAATTGAAGAACAAAGTAGCCCATGCTAATCTGGCATGGAGGATATATCACAACACCTCAAGATTATGGGCTAGAGTTCTTATTTCTAAGCAGTGTAACTGGAACCATACCCCCAGAACCCCTAAATCTCCTACATGGAAATGCATCCTTAAGGGTTGGGATACATGCAGAAAGGCTAACAGATGGGTGGTCCACAAGGGCAACAGGGTAAGCTTCCTGAATGATGCTTGGATCCAAAATCAGCCAGCCATTAGGGATATGATAGAAGGTCCCCTTACCCCAAATGACATAACTGTCAAAGTAGACATTGTTTATAACTCAGGGAATTGGGACCTCTCTTTCATATCTATGGATATGACTACAAGTATCTCTAACATGATTGATGATATGCTAATTACGTATTTTAGTCGCTTATTACACTCTAAGTTACTGCACTTTAATTGAGTTTGAGCTTTAACCGCTAGTGTTTTGCACTAACTGTGTGTTTTATGCCTTGTAGGAGTGATTCTGAGATATATAGATGTTATGGAATGAATTTAAGTGATTTGGAGATTTGAAGTCTGAGTAAAATCCCAAGGAATTAAGCCAGGATCGTGTTCGGGGGTCAAATTTGATAGTTAAGAACAAACAAAGACTCGAGGCATATTTCGCACTGTCTAGTAAAATAGATATAACTCTTTGATCCGACCTCCATTTTAATATATAATATATGTTTGGAAAGATAACTACAATATATACAACTTTTATGTTTTACGTTTTTCCAAATTCCAAATGAAACAGGGTAAAAACGCGGTCGAAACCGCGACCGCGGACCTGACGCGCAAATGGGGTAGAAACTTTTCGATATGCGCAGCCACTAGCATGGTCTTAGCGCGGACGCGCTACTCCAAACCTGAAAAACTGTCCTTTTTTGCGTAGGAGAAGGTATAATTATTTGACCCTACTTGGTATATATACATGGAAAAATGGTATTTTGAGAGATTGGACATACTTTTGACACATATTCGACCTAAGGAGGCAGAGACACAATAGGATCAAGGCAGGGAATTCTTCTACGATTTTTTTCCTTCCTCTTCCTATTTTTCATTCTTGGTTATGACTTTTAGTATTGTATTTTTACATACTTTTATGAATAACTAATTTATTATCTAGGGTTTTGATGGAACCTTTTTGTAGGATAAATTCTTGTTTTGTTTTTATATAATTGAGCCGTTGGATTTCTCTACTTGTTCAACTACGTTTATATTGTGGTTGGTTGAAGATCTCTCAATCGGCTGTGCCTATTTAGTGTGTATTACTCAGGAGAGTGCATATTTAGGTAGTTGTTGAACAACATCACTCCCGACGTATATGAGTGATCAATAACGAAGGGTTTAAAGGTGGGATTAGGGATAACGAAACCTTGGGTGCGATCTAAGTGAGCCGTACTTAATGCCAGCTAGCGTAATTCGGGAGAATATGTCTAGTAAATTGTGGTAGTTACTCGAAAGAGAATTATAACACGCAGAGCACTCATGATCGGTAGAGAATACTTAGGCGAAATTATAGAAGACGTAGCGGGAAGGATTCCGGTAATTGGGGAAATCATAACTCTAGACCTCCTTAATTTTTTCTCCAACCCGTAGTATTTTTAGTATTAGTTTACTATTTTAATTTGTTAGTTAGCTAGTTAAACACAAGAATATTAATATCTATAAGTTAGGAATTGTTCAAGCTTGTATTCTTGGTGATAGTGAACAACTGTAGCTAAGCCTTAGTTCTTTATGGGATTCGACTCCGGACTTGTAAACCGGATTATATTTGCAATGACCGCTTAGTACTTTTTATAAGGCATAGTTGGGCGTGATAAAATTTTGGCGCCATTGCCGGGGAACTAACAGTGTAGCTGTAGGTGTACATATTTCTAGGTTGCAAGTTTGAACTTTTATTTTTGTTTTCTTGTATTTGATTATTTATTCAATATGAGAATTTCTCTATGAAGGAAGGAGAGACTATCCAAGAGATGTACACTAGGTTCACTACTATGACAAATGAACTAAAATCTCTTGGAAGGACTATCCTTGAAGAAGACAAGGTTGAAAAGATTTTGACAAGGGTTCTGCCAATCTCTTGGGAGAGTAAGATCACTGCAATTCAGGAATCCAAGAACATGGCAACCCTCATATTGGATGAGCTAATTAGAAATCTCACTGCTATGAACTTAGAAGGCAGACAATGAAGATGGATGCTCCCAAGAAGGAAAGAAGTCTGGCACTGAGAGTCACTGAGGGAACATATCTGGAGGAAGATGAAATGGCTACGATCACCAAGGAATTCAGAAACTATCTCATTAGGAAAAGGGCATATCAAGAGGTGGAAACTACAACAAGGCAAACACCAGAAAAACCCACCAACGAGGGATTCTACAAATGTGGAAAAATTGATCATCAAATCAAGAACTATCCTCAATGGGAAGTTTAATGGAAAAGGGAAAGATCTGAATGAAGGAACCGAAAGAAGGAACTGGTTCATCCCAAGAAAAACACAACATCAACAAAAGCTATGGTTGCTGTTTGGGGAGAAAGTTCAGATGAAGAATCATATGATGAAGATGGAGATGAGCAAGCACTCATGGAAATTGGTGAATCAGATGAGGAATCAGAGGTAAGTATATTTCATCTCAAAAACAAGATTAAGTTCCTATCCAAAGAAAAACTCTCTTAATTATTACTTGACTTCATTGATGATTCCGAAGAAATAAATAAAGAGAAGGAACAGTTGTCTAAGGAGTGTGTAATGTTAAAAGCAAAGTGTAAGAATATAGAACTCAGAGTAAGTGAATATGTGAGTGAAAACACTTCTCTGAAGAACCAGGTTCATCCACTTGAAACAAATGTCCTAGAGTTAAAATCTAAAAATTTAAAACTGAAACTAGGAACTAGTAAGAAGACAACTGACAACTCTCAACTCATCTTAGAAGAAAATGTAGGCAGACTAACAGATGAGTTGTATAAGAAAGATAAACAGATAAGAGTGTTGAAGAAGGAACTTGGTAAGGTTAAGCATGAACTGGACAGAACATGCAAATGGAATAAATCCTCTAATGCTTTAACATGACTACAGGAAAATCATAGTAGCAACAGAGGAGGAGTTGGCTTTGGGAGTCAACTGCCTAAATGGGATCCCAAAAGTAAGTACCTCACTCTTACTGAGAACAAAATTTGTGCCCACTGTGGTAAAACTGGTCACTACAAAATTGAATAATGCAAAAGAGGAGGCTAGTCAAAAGAATAAAAGTTTTGTTCGACAGAAAAATTGGTTACCAAATTAGGCAAAAAGGGACTTAATTCATCCTTTATCTTATAGAAAGGGACCCAAACTAGTTTGGGTTCCTAAGACTAACTCCTGATTTTCTTTTGTAGGTTCAAGTGAAAGGGAGCAGTCAAATATGGTACATGGATAGTGGCTGCTCAAAACACATGACTGGCAATTCCTTTCACTTGAGAACCTCAAAAGAGTAAATGTCTCCTTTGGAAATGGAAAGAAAGGTGAAATCATTGGGGTGATAAGGTAGGTAAGGATGAACCACGTTCCATTGAGAATGTTTACTTGATAGATGGATTGAAATATAGCCTGATCAGTGTGTCACAACTGCGTGACAGAGGTAACCTGGTTGCATTCACTTCTACAAAATGCATTGTAATTAATCTTATCGCTGACAAGATTATTTTGTAGGGAAAGAGAGTGAATAATATCTATATCATAGATTTGTCCACTCTGTCAGAAAATGAACTAACGTGTTTAAGTGTGCTGGACAATGATCCCCTCATTTGGCACAAAAGACTTGGCCATGCTAGTCTGAATCAACTCAACATATTAGTATATAAGGACTTAGTGATAGGACTTCCTAACATTAAGTTAAAGGAATATAAAGTTTGTGAGGCTTGTGCAAGGGGGAAGCAGGTAAGATCATCTTTCAAATAAGAAAATGTTAAGTACCACCAGGACGATGGAACTGGTCCATATGGACCTATGTGGTCCTATGAGAACATTAAGCAGAGGTGGTAAGAGATATGTAATGGTGCTTGTTGATGACTATTCTAGATTTACCTGGACATTGTTTCTAATATCTAAAGCTGAAGCATTTGACATGGTTACTTCTTTTGTTAGAAAAATACAGAAACAATTAGGAAATCAACTTGAATCAATTAGGTCTGATCATGGCACTGAATTTGAAAATTTCAAATTTGCTGAATTTTGTGATGATCATGGCATAGATCATAACTTTTCTGCCCCTAGAACTCCACAAAAAAATGGAGTGGTTGAAATAAAAAATAGGACACTTGAAGATATGGCCAGGACCATGCTTCTTTCTAGTAAACTACCTCGCAGCTTCTGGGCAGAAGCTGTAAACATTGCATGTTATATCATAAATAGGTGCATGACTAGACCACTTGTAGAGAAGACTCCCTATGAGTTACTTAAAGGGAGAAAGCCCAAGATATCCCATCTTAGGGCTTTTGGCTATAAGTGCTTTGTGCACAACAATGTCAAGGACTCCCTAGGTAAGTTTGATGCCAAAAGTGATGAGGGAGTATTCTTGAGATATTCTTCACATAGTAAGACTTATAAAGTGTATAACAAAAGAACTATGTGTGTTGAAAAGAGTGTGCATATTTTTTGGATGAAACTAACATTCTCTCTGAGAGATAGGAACAAGTAGATGAAGAAATTGGGCTGGTCAACAACTCAGACCAAACTGGAGCAACACTGGAGGAAGGAACGAGTGATGGAACATGTTCATCCATCCCAGGCAACATGCCAGGGGAACTGAGCAACAAACTAATTTCCAAACCTCATTGGAACTTGTCCCTGATCCTGTTCCTCAATAACAAGACACTGTAGGATCTTCAAGTAATACCCAGTTGGTTGTAAAACCACACGGATATCAAAGCGCACACCCCATTGAGAACATTATAACTGATCCAACATCTGAAATCAGAACCAAATCCTCTTTGAAAAATTTGTGTGTGTTTGATGCTTTTCTATCCCTGATTGAACCTAAAAATATTGTTGAAGCATTGCAGGATGTAGATTGGGTAAATGCAATGCAAGAAGAACTCAACCAATTTGAAAGGAGTCAAGTTTGGCAATCTGGTACCTATACCCTTTGATAGATCAGTGATTGGCACAAAGTGGGTATTTCAGAAACAAACTTGATGAAGATGGAAAAGATTGATGGTTCAAGGATACGGTCAGGAGGAAGAAATAGACTATGATGAAACCTTTGCTCCTGTGGCAAGGTTGGAAGCAATTAAGTTCCTCACAGCCTTTGCTGCTTACATAGAATTCACCCTTCACTAGATGGATGTTAAGAGTGCCTTCCTGAATGGCTATCTCAAGGAAGAATTGTTTGTAAAGCAGCCTCCGGGGTTTGAAAACAAGGAGAATCCTGATCATGTGTACAAGGTTGACAAAGCACTATATGGACTAAAACAAGCTCCAAGGGCATGGTATGAAAGGCTTTCAAAATTCCTGTTGGAACATGACTACAAGAGAGGTAAAATTGATAGCACCTTATTCTTGAAGGAAAAAGGTAAAGATCTCTTGGTAGTGCAGATATATGTAGATGACATAATATTTGGGGCAACTTCTGAAAAGCTAAGTAAAGAATATGCTAAACTAATGGGGAGTGAATTTGAAATGAGCATGATGGGTGAGCTTAACTTCTTTTTATGCTTACAAATTAAACAAAATTCAAATGGAACTATGATCCATCAGCAAAAATATGTGAAAGAATTGCTTAAAAGATTTAAAATGGAAGACTCAAAGGAAATTGACACTCCTATTGCAACAACCACAAAACTAGATGTAGATGAACCTGGTTCATCTGTCGATCAAAAGTTGTATAGAGGAATGATTGGTTCATTGTTGTATCTTACTGCCAGTAGACCTGACATTGTCTTCAGCGTAGGGCCTTGTGCAAGATTTCAGGCTAATCCAAAGGAATCACACTTAACTTCAGTGAAGAGAATCTTGAGATACCTTAAAGGCACCACAAACCTCTGTCTTTGGTATCCTAAAGGTAGTAATTTTGATCTTGTGGGATATGCTGATGCTGACTATACAAGCTTTTTGGTAGATAGAAAGAGCACCTCAGGTATGGCACACTTTTTGGGCTCATGTCTTGTGTCTTGGGATACTAAGAAACATAATTCAGTAGCTCTATCTACTGTTGAGGCTGAGTATGTGGCAGCAGCCTCATGTTGTGCTCAGTTATTATGGATTAAACAATAATTGATGGATTTTGGTATAGAGGTTGGATGCATCCCTATCTTCGATAACACTAGTGCTATTAGTATGACAAAGAACCCCGTTCATCATAAAAGAACAAAGCAAATAGATGTTAGACACCATTTCTTAATAGACAACTATAAGACGGGAATGATCTCTCTTGAATTTTGTGCTACTGATAAATAAATTGCTGATATCTTTACTAAAGCACTAAGTAGGGAGCATTTTGAAAGGAACATGTTAGAGTTAGAGATGATTAAGATCACCTAATGAACCAGTTCAGATTATACATGAAAGAGAATGAAAAATGAAAAAAAATGTATTTTTGGCTAGAAAATCCGGAGTTTGTGTAAATAACTGGATTAATCTTTGCTTAGTCTCATATTGTAAAAAGTATACTCATGTGCCATGTGTTAAAATGACTCACTGATCTCTAATGAAATTTTCTCTATTTCGGCAAATTAAGACATGTCAAGAGCATTCTTGGTGAAGAACCTGGTTCATCAGTGTTGGTTCATCTGAATAGCGATGTATGTGTTCTACACTTCGCATAATTTGAATACTAATATTTAAATCATGAGCAGAGTCCTACTCAAGCCCAAAATCTTCAAGAGCCTATCCAATTGACTTTGAACCAGTTCTGTTTCAACAAGAATCCTCACCAAATTAAAATACCTAGATTCTAGGGAAGCCTTAACCGTCTATTCAAAACAAAAATTTCATTCAATCCATCCCCTCCCTTTAAGAACCATTCCCAAATTTCCGATGAATCTTTCAAGTCGGCGACTGAGGGGGAAGAAATTGGGTCTTCTGATTATGAACATGTAACTTCTGTACCACAACCTTCTTCTGAGGTCGCTGAAAACTTAGAAAATAGGTTCATATTGGTTGGGTCTGTGGTAGATGTGGAAATGCCTGAGACAAGAAGGAGAGGAGGTAAAAATAAAATAGAAAAAGAAAAGGAGAGTGAGGAAGTACGGAAAAATGAGAAGAGGAAAAGGGAAAGAAGTGGCTGATTTTTCACCCACCTCTGAATCTGTTAAAATGGCTATTTGTGGAGCTGAGCCAGAGAAGGAGGAAGAAAGTAGCAAGAACGCAGGGGAAAGTGGATCAGGAGAAGCCGCTGAAGGACTAGTGAATCTTGGAAAGCAAGCAGATGAACCTGGTTCATCTGTTGAAGAAACACTGGCGGATCTGCTGAAAAAGATAGGTAACAGTTACAAACCTAAGAAAAACGAACTCCTAAGGCTACAACCCCTGGAACAACAAGAATCAACAAGAAAAGGAAAGTTGCTTCTTCTGAGACTTATGATATTTCTCTTCCAAGAGGAATAACTACAAGGAGAAACTTAAAGTAAAGTGAGGACGAGTTGAAGAGAGCTTTAGAGAAGAGTAAGAAGAAAAGAGTGGAAAAAGGGAAAGAAAAGGTTGTTGATCCTATTGAGGCTGTTGAAGTGGATGAGATGTACATGGTCCATCAAAGTGAAAAAGTGGAAGAGTTAGAGGTTCAGACCCCTAAGACCAAGAAAGCCAATACTTCCTCAAAGAAGTCTTCATTTGTTTCTAAATCTGCTGAACCGTCTACCTTGGCTAAACGAACCAAGTCCGTAGTTCTTCCAAGCCTTAATTTCTTAGCCCTGCCTAGAACTTTCAGTGACCCAAATTCGGGATTTTTTTGTTACTCATGTTTTAACTGTTTTTGTTTTATTTTGTGGATTGTGGTAGAATTGTATTCTCTCTATCAATAAAGTTTGATGCTTTTGTTCTTATTCACTGTCTATATTTCTTTGATAGTTTGAATTCTTAGTTGATTATTGATGATTAATCCATGAATGTATTTGCAGTTACCCTAGTGGCCATGAGTGATTTTTAACTATCTGGGATTCACACATCTTTTTGCAACTTTTCGATGATGCCAAAAGGGAAAAAATGGTTGTGCTCTGAACAGTGATATTTATAACCTAATGATCCTGGTTCTTTTATGATAAATGCTCAATACTCTAAACTGTGTTGATGTTGGATTAAGTTGGTTACAGGCCTAAGCACAGAGTTTGTCATCATCAAAAGAAGGAATTGGTTGGCCTAAGAAAGAGAATAGTTTTGAAGATTGACAAAGGAACTCAGAGATGAACCAGGTCCATCACTGGAGACATAAACACATGCAGAGTTAAAGGCACGTGAGGTGCACATGCAGGAGATAAACAAAATCTGGGAAATAAGAGATATCTCCTAATCGAAAAGATTGAAAAATGATAAGGAGAATGACTCCTTACTCAATAAGAACATAATCTAAGATAAGGAAGGATTTGAGGAGTTGAGTTTGACTAGAACTCTTCCACGAAGGAAGAGTTGCATTAGGATTCTAGTTAATTCCTTATCTTCTACCTCCTATATATTGCAGAATGTTCTTATTGTAAAGGGACGCACAAAACAGAAATTTATCAAGAA